>JACEFZ010023901.1:0-7500 GCA_014155875.1 Cepaea nemoralis
AAAAAATTTTTTAAAAAAGTTTTTTTTTTGAAAAACCCTTAATGCCTTTTAAAAAAATTAAAAAAAATTTTGTTTTTTTACCCCCCAATGTGCCATGCCCGAAAGCATGCCCCTTTCCGTTTTGCCATATCATTCGATCACCATGTCGTGGATCAGCTCCGTGTTCCTGTCTCGATCATGCCACGTGGCCACGCCATCCAAGTATTTGCTTCTAGGTCTTCCTCGTGGTCTCTTCCCTTCGATCTAATCAGTTGTCACCAAATTCTCCAATTCATTTCTTCTCATAACATGCCCAAAAATATTTGACTGTCTACTTTTAATGTCTCCAATCAGTTTACGATCTTCATTTGTTTCTTGAAGGACCTGTTCATTGGTCCTTCTATCTGTCCACGGTATTCTTTGCATTTTTCTCAGTAACCACATTTCTACAGCCATCAGATGTTTTTCAGCTTGACTGCTCATTGTCCAAGCTTCACATCCATATAAAAGTTCAGGTTATATGTAGCACCTCAACACTCTTTTTCTCGTTTCAACTGACATCTTTTTATTGGTCAGTATGTTTCGTATAATATATTATGTAAATGTTATAGACGAGTTCTAAGAATATCTTGGGTAAAGAAAAGAACAAATGCGTCCATACTTCAAGAGCTGAATGTTGAAGAAGGTTGGCTATTAAAAACAATAAAACAAAGAAAATTGAAATATTTTGGTCACTTGAAACGTCATGAAAGTTTGGAGAGAACAATAATGGATGGGGTATATGCCTGGGAAGATAGGAAGAGGAAGGCCAAAGAGAAGATGGGTGCAGGATGTGGCGGATTATCTCCAGATGGGTGTATCGGAGATACACTTGCTTATGATCGAGAGGATTTTCCGGAAGGTTGTTTGTTATAGGAGCGAGGTTCTTCAAAGGACATGCTACTGAATGAATGAAATGAATTAAAATATTTTAAAAAATTAACAACACATTAACAATGAGAAAAAATAGACAATAGTATTGAAAAAACAATTAGAATGTCGAATAGAGACCATGGCGATGCAGATATACATAATAATATGTAGTATTTCATGGGAACAAACACAACCACTTTCAGAGGTTCTCCAATTAAAATGGGAATGCATGCAGACTTTAATTTATTTTTTTTAAATGTTGAGTTGAGTTAAGTTGAGTTAAGAACCGACATCACTGCACTCAGGACATTCCTATACGTGCCCAGTCCCCTCGTTCGACAGCCAGCGAAGAGTCATACTACTAATCGTTCCCACCGCTATCTGATTAAAAGTTCTCCTGGTCTTCCCTCTTAGTTTTGAGATTCTTCCAGAACCCCTACCGATCCCCCGCAATCTCATTCTTTCCACATATGGGTTCTCAATCTGTTCTTCCGCCTTCTGCACCTGGTCCCACAGGCGCACGACCACCTCCTCCTCGTCCATAGGCAAGATACCACCAAGAGGTGCATTCCCTGCTAACCTATCAGCCTGTTCATTCCCCCGTTCACAATCATGGCCAGGGCAAAATATCCATACAATTCTCAGTCTGTGATCTCTGAAGCGACGAGAGCCATTCCACACGAAACATTCCTTTCTCCACCTTGCTAAGCATATTCTTTGAATCCGTAATGAAAACAACGTGTGTTGCAGTAGTCTCCTCTAGCCACCGGAATGCCGCTATTACTGCCTCCACCTCCATTCTCATGCTGGAGGTCGTAGTCTCATATGCCAGGCTCTCCTTTTTCAAGACTCGCCCATTAGCCTATGCAATAAAGCTCCAGCCTGTTTCTTACCACTGACCCATCGGTGTAGATGACTATGTCACCATGATGTGTGTTGCTCTGGATCAGCTGTTGCACTTCAAACTCAGTGCGGCCCGCAGCCCATTCTCTGCACTCACGACCCAGTGTTATTATTACATTGTGCCTTGTAAATAAAAAGGTGTAAGTGAATTATTTCGGCCAGGATAGAAAACAACGCTCTTACAAACATAATACGGGATGTAAGGTCAATAGCAAGCAAGCAAGAGGTAAACAAGGATACGAGTGGGACGATAATACCAATAGACGGAGGAACAGTAATCTGTCAGAATGTATAATCAAGGCTAAAGACAGTGTTTGAGATTCATTGCTGCCACCCTTTACAATGGAGACTGCTCCTGATTGATTGAATACTTTAATATTCTCTCACAGAAATAATTGTTACTTTTCTTAAACTTAAGATAAGCTTGTCAGTGTACATTTTTTGCAAAAGCTGTCATTATCTAAAAATAGCAAGTGCAATAATTAATACTCACGGCACACCGGAATATCCCGATCATTGTTTGACACTGCTATAATCGCAGTGATGTGACTACAGTTGTTTTTGTGTGCACTATCTTATTAAATCACAACCTAATTCACCGACCCCATTTATCTTTTGGGTATTTAATTTGCATGATTATATTATCTTAATAGCATTGTTTACATACCCGGCTGGTAGTGAATTGTCTAGATATTAGTTCACATCCGTGGTACATTACAACTGTGATTAAAATGTGGACTGGAAACATGTTATCTTGTATATACGCTGACATATTAAATGGTATGCGAGCATTTTATTCTTTTATTTGTTAATGTTCGTAAACTGAAAATGAAAAAGCTTTAAATAGCTTACTCTCGCCAATATAATGCTTTTCATTACCAATCCTGAATAGTAATGCTTGTAAAATGTCAATTGTTGTCCTCAGAATGGCACAATACAATATAACAGGCATGTCCAATATCACAGTATACAAGACAGTACAACATATGTAACAACATGTACAGTGAATAACTAACTAACAACTAGTAGATGTGAGTGTGTTTGTCTACAGCTGAAAAAAAATGAAACAGGAAATCAATCAAACGACACTAGAAGAGACTTCATCAAGTTTTGCCTTAGACTAACACGACTATGCAGATATACACATACATAGTATTCACTGTGCTGTGTCAGACAATAAACATCTTTGGCATTGTCACAAATACTATCAACATCGTTTGTTTTGTGAAGCAAGGGTTCAAAGACGCTATCACTGTTAGTCTCATAGGTAGGCTGGAAATATCATTATCTACGTGGTTTTTTAAAATAATGTTTTACTGTGAAATTCAAAGTGGATATAGATATGACACATATACATTACATTGTCATCTAGAATAAACTTCTATTAGTGCATGTTACAAGAGGGAGATACGGTGAGTGTCATTGTTTTGAACTGGCTATAGACATGATAAACTGGCTATATACATGATAAACTGGCTATAGACATTATAAACTGGCTATAGACATGATAAACTGGCTATAGACATGATAAACTGGCTATAGACATGATAAACTGGCTATATACATGATAAACTGGCTATAGACATTATAAACTGGCTATAGACATGATAAACTGGCTATAGACATGATAAACTGGCTATAGACATGATAAACTGGCTATAGACATGATGAATTGGCTATAAACAAGAAGTGATCTTTTGTTGTTTTAATAATTTTAAATAACATATGAGGAACGGAACCGCTTTTTAACTTGTCTGTTACTATTATAGCTAAGACACTGTGAAAATATGCATGGTAGAAGTGTCTTGTCAGAACTACTGATTCCTAATGATTCATATTCTATCACATTCCTCTGGGGTTGGTGTATGTTGACATTCATATACTGAAAACGTGCGATGTGATGAATCATGATATGATAACATCTTAATGTCTCATCACAGGCATGAACTTCAGTGTTGCACAATCTGTCGGACATTGCGCTCGCTTACACAGTAGAATACGGTCTGTAAGATAGCCTCAGTCGGGATAGTAAGTTAGTAAGCTCATATAAACTGCAATGCTTCGATCAGCTCATTTCTGACTTCAACAAGAACATTTGATATTGTTGCAAATTATGGAACCACGGCAGTTACAGTTTGACAATTTCTTATTTCTTGATTGCTTCTTGTTATAATTTGCTTTTGACTGATATCTTGTCTTATCAGTCATAAGTATATGTATCTTTCTAAAGTTTAGAAACAAAATACTTTATCTTCATTGTATTTGTTTCACTATAAACCGATATTTGTATAAGTATCTTAACATATAGTATTGTTTGCAATAATTTAATGTTGATATATTTAAAATAAGTAATTGGAAGTCCATAGGTAGATGCAACATAATCATTCATCCCGCAATCCTTTGACGCAGGATGTATTTGTGCATGATAAACTGCTCGTTGCCCTCAGCAACACGCACACTTGGCGAACTCATACACCCTATCCATTCTTTCGTGCTGCCACCCAGCTCTGTATTTTCTCCTATTTTGTCTTCTTCGTTTTCCCTCAACTGTTCCATGGGGGATATCTTTGAGAGGATGTCATGACCCTGAGATCAGGAAAATTGTCGATGTTTCACGACTAACAAATGTTGTTAGAACAGATAAAAAGATATAATTTGAACACCAACAATATTTATATTTACAATCTGATATATTTCTCAGCCAAATCACTGTCAAATGATGAAGCAGGTGCGATACCGCTGAACCAGTGCCTGCCTTTAAACACGCACCATGTGAATACTTGCTTTATCTCATATATTTTTCCTGCCTTATGCGAATCAAAGTGTTTTCTACTTCTCTAGAACTCTGGAGCCTTGGAATGTGATACATTTTAAACAAGTAGCTTAATGATCACCATCACACTATTTTTCTAAGCATAATAACGTCATGAGTAAAGAAGAGAATGCTACCATAAGAACAATGTGGAAATAAGGGGTGCAACACACGCTGGGATCATTACTGGAGCTGTCGAATCAAGTAAACATAAACACGCCATCTTTGCTTCTGTGACTGCACACATGTTTTGGATACAGTAAGACACGCCGACACAAAAAATAAGCTTATAATCTATTCATGAGCGGGACAGAAATGTACAAGCATCTAATGGAAACATGCTAACATATTAATTGACAATGAAGCCTATCAAAAGAGATGTGCGGCATCTGTTCGTAATTTCTCCAGACCTCTTTGTCCCATATTGTGTCATCAGAAGACATATCATCAACAGTATTAGATATGCAGTCGAATCACGAATAGCACATGAAGTGAACTAGAATAAAAAAACAGTGAATCAAGTGGTGAATTAAAGATGATGTGCTGAATAAGACATACATTGAGAATGCATGATAAAAGTATAAATAGAAAGGGCTATGATTGGAATTCAAAGGGAAACATAAATTGAGTAAACCCGGAAACACTTGGAAAAAAATAAGTATACATATATACATGTATGTGTTGGGGAGACCATGGACGGAACTGTCTGGGATAGCAAAGGATGGTATTTTCTGCGGTGAGTTGGTTCAGGGAAGAAAAAAAAAAAGGGGGGGGGGGGGGGGGGGTTATATCCCAATGAAGAACGTAGAAGAAGACGACGACGATGATGATGATGATGATGATGATGATGATGATGATGATGATGATGATGACTGTTGATATAGACCGACGTAGGTGAGTCTAGTCATTGTGGTATTAACTTAGACATAGCTTTAAAGCTGACATTACCCAGCGTGGATGGATGGATCGTTGTCAGCTGACATAACCCAGCGTGGATGGGTGGATCGTTGTCAGCTGACATAACCCAGCGTGGATGGGTGGATCGTTGTCAGCTGACATAACCCAGCGTGGATGGGTGGATCGTTGTCAGCTGACATAACCCAGCGTGGATGGGTGGATCGTTGTCAGCTGACATAACCCAGCGTGGATGGGTGGATCGTTGTCAGCTGACATAACCCAGCGTGGATGGGTGGATCGTTGTCAGCTGACATAACCCAGCGTGGATGGGTGGATCGTTGTCAGCTGACATAACCCAGCGTGGATGGGTGGATCGTTGTCAGCTGACATAACCCAGCGTGGATGGGTGGATCGTTGTCTGTATGTCTGTGTTTAACCTATCCTGCCACTTTGACACCGTGTCCAATGTTGGTTATTATGAATGGCTCCGCCAGAGTTAGTTATTGATTTCTCAGAGTCATAAGTTCTCAGAGACTGTTTGAATATAACTCTTTCATTCTACACATTACATAACGATTAACATATCTCCACAAGTACTTGTTATCACCAAACTCCGATGCGGTTTTTCAATAATATGTATTGTCACTAGGAGATCGGCTGGCCGAGACGCTAAGAACGCCGGGTTCTCCTTCGGGAGACACGGTTTCGAATCCTCGGTAATGTCTCTCTCTCTCTCGCTCTCTCTCTCTCTCTCTCTCTCATCTCTCTCTCTCTCTCTCTCTCTCTCTCTCTCTGTCTCTCTCTGTCGGGGGTATAACAAATATCATAACCTGCACAGTTCGCAGCGACTGCACTAGCTAGGCAGCCTTAATTCCTCAGGCTCAAGACCCCCTGCCCTACACTGCTAGATACTATAGGCAATAGATGACAGATGTTCACAGTCAGTCACACTATAAACTCATATACGTCACATCATCAGGTAATCATTCTTTACTAAGATATTATCAACATAATTTCTAAAACTAAATCATAAACGCGGCACTGTGAATTTGCCACAATCAAAACGTGACCAATCCAGTTCGACCACAATCAACGTCTTAATAACGCTTAGAGAAGACACGTGTCTTCTGGCCGGCGACTGACATGCTGTTCACCTCTAATCCGTCAATATACGAACTGAGTTGTTTTCCTGTCGCCAGAATGTGTGTAAATTAGCCTTCTGCTCTCTCTCTCTCTCTCTCTCTCTCTCTCTCTCTCTCTCTCTCTCTCTCTCTCTCTCTCTCTCTCTCTCTGCCCCCCCCCCCCCCACCCATGAACTGGGTCATGCCGATGGTAATGATGATGAAACAGTATTGATTTTTTTTATAATAAACACGCTATACAGTATTATGTGGACGGAGCTATTGTGCACAGTGAGTATTTTTTCCCCGCGTATCCTTTGCATGACATTGCAGTCAACACCAGCATTTTTAAGCTGCTGTTGATGTCTTGGCAAGTTTTATGTTCAGTAGTTTGCCATTGCTTCTCTGAACGACCGCTCACATACTCTCCAAAGTAACCAACGCCACGCGATCCGCTGTCGAATCTCGCAGAGCTGTGTTTCCCACGAGAGTCTACGGGGTTTTGAACAGCGACGTTAACATCTTCGCCAGGGATCAGGCAGTGAGTAATTAGGATTATAAATAAATTGTAAAACATCAGAGACAATGGTCGTCTGCGACAAGAGCGAAATGTCACAATGTCATCCAAGTCAATGGGGAAACATCTTAAAGAAGTGAATAGGTTACACTATCCTGGTATAATCATACCTTCTGAGAATATAAGACGTATTCCTATTTCAAAGATAGTCTTTTGAAAAATTGGGAACATACTAAACAATTAAAAGATGAAAATGGAAGTGAGAAAAATAGCACTGGTTAATTTAAAATATAGGCGTCTTAAACAGCTGAGAAACGTATAATGGGAGTTGAACTTCTTTCTGAAACAAAATGTAGAGA
>JACEFZ010023901.1:10000-52810 GCA_014155875.1 Cepaea nemoralis
ATCTATCTATCTATCTATCTATCTATCTATCTATCTATATATCTATCTATCTATCTATCTATCTATCTATCTATTTATCTATCTATCTATCAATCTATCTATCTCTGTCTGTCTGTCTGTCTGTCTCTCTGTCTGTCTGACGACCCGGCCCGGCTGTCTATCTATCTATCTCTGCCTGCCTGCCTGCTTGCCTGCCTGTCTGTACGTCTGTCTGTATGTCTGTCTGTCTGGCTGTCTGACGACCCGACCCGGCTTCGCCCAACACCTGGAGGGGATCAATCTGTCTGTCTGTCTCTATCTATCTATCTATCTATCTATCTATCTATCTATCTATCTATCTATCTATCTATCTATCTATCTATCTATCTATCTATCTATCTATCTATCTATCTATCTATCTATCTATCTATCTATCTATCTATCTATCTCTGTCTGTCTGTCTGTCTGTCTGTCTGTCTGTCTGTCTGTCTGTCTGTCTGTCTGTATGTCTTTCTGTCTGTCTGTCTGACGATCCGGCCCGACTATCTATCTATTCATCCATCCATCTATCTAGAGGACTCGTCCCGGCTTCGCCCAGGCCCTGGCAGGGATCAATCTATCTGTCTGTCTCTATCTATCTATCTTCCATCCATCCATCCATCCATCCATCCATCCATCTAACTATCTATCTATCTATCTATCTATCTATCTATCTATCTATCTATCTATCTATCTATGCTATCTATCTATCTATCTCTATTTGTCTGTCTGTCAGTCTGTCGGTCTGTCCAACGACCCGGCCCGGCTGTCCATCCATCCATCCATCCATCCAGAGGACCAGGCCCGGCTTCGCCCAGCCCCTGGAGGGGATCAGTCTGTCTGTCTGTCTGTCTCTATCTATCTATCTATCTATCTATCTATATATCTATCTATCTATCTATCTATCTATCTATCTATCTATCTATCTATCTATCTATCTATCTATCTATTTATCTATCTTTCTATGTTCGGCCCGTTCCTGTTAAAAATATAAATAGGATAGAAGAATAGATAGATTGATAGTAGAAAATATGATTGGAAGAGATCTATCTAAAGTATTCTTACCAAGATATCACAAACAGCCAATAAATGGTGGGCGGTGGGTTGACTGCAGAGTACTGCAAAGGATATGCAACTAACTTTCTCTCATAAAAAATTACTTTTTTTTTTTAACGAACGAAAATCTTTATTTTCAAAGTGTTAAGAATTGGGCACGCAGGCCCGTCCTACATTCTGCCCTTCTTCTCTATTTCGTCTCATACATTCTTTCATTCAACATCTCTTATGAAGCAATTCTTTAACAACAAAAGAACAATAAGCATTAAAACGCATGAAAAGTAACTCGCTGAGGTATTGTTTAACATGGGCATCATAAATACCCAATGTGGGTGTAACGCGCAATACATATGAGAATGTTTATAAAAAATTAAATGTGCTGTTGAAGAAAACTAAACAGATGAGTTAGAAAAGTTTCACTATTTAAATAGATGCATTATTTTTATGAAAACTTTGAAAATACCTTAAAGATTTTATCATTTTATATTATAACGCATATGTCTGTAGATAACTGTAGAGAAAAGGTCTACCTATTTGAGAAATATACAACAATTATTTTAATTACATATATAGCAATGCTATTAAAAGTTTTGTCCGTTGATATAACTTTTCTTATGTTAAGTCCCCTCGCTATATATAAATTATAATGTAATTTAAAAAATTAAATTTTATTACGTAAATAACTGTTTGTAAGATAACAAACTATGCCAGTTGGCAGCACGGGAATGAGAAGAACACGTGTAGATCGAGGTCAATCGGATGGACCGTTCGCGAACGCATAAATAACATACATACAGACATACATTGCATTTTATATATTTCAGTAATAACTAAATCTAAATTAAAATTAAAAAAAAACTAACTAATAACTGGCTATGAATTGGATGCCTGGGTGCAAAGCTTGTCTTCAGTTACAGAATGGTAAGCTTCCTAACAACGGATTATTTTCTCATGTGATTAGATAACTCGTTTCTTTCCGCCTAGCACAAGATGAATCCACACATCGCAGCCTCCTCGTGGTTTGGTCAGTAGACTTAAATCCCTCCTTCTACCCAAGCCCCCCCCCCCCTTCCACCCCTTCCTCCCCACTCTCCGCTTTCCAAATTCGTACAACTATAGGCTAGGTATGTTCGTGTCTCTCCTGAACGTACCACTGAGTTGTAATCTGTGGAGGCCCATATATGTTTCTAACCCTTAGCCTGCTGATAGTAGAGAATGTATGTTTTGAAGCTTCCAGTTGATATGCAGTTTACATAAACAGGTAATCGCATGTGTTGCTGTCTATGCAAGTGTATTTGATAATTTTGTCATTATAATTGTTCATTGTTGCATTAATTACTCTGCCCTAACAGGACATGTCGATAATCCAGAATAGAATGCTAGTCTTCGTAAATATCAGCTATTTCGTCTTACTAGAAATAGACCCACGACTGTATGTAATGGACTAATGCCGAAGACTTCATTAAAGATGCTTACTTTGACTTCTCCCAGGCTTGTCAGTGTCAGATTTGTGCAGTCTAATAACACTAGAATGGACGTGCATCACTGTTACCCCAGCTGTTATTGAGGCCGATTTACCTTTTGAATATATGGACCTGATTTTTCTGGTGTCGGGAATGCCACATTTCGCATTTACCAGGGTGAGCAGTTGTATCACGGCCATGATTACAGTTGAGAAGTGCTTGAGCATTGCGGCTCCGTTAAAAGTAAGACTAATAGTTCATATTATCTTCTTACATTGCTTCTTACATTGATTATACTTTTCTGTGGTCGTTTGCCCTGAACCATACATGTACAATCTATGCTTCCTATTCTGATTCTATTATTATTATTATTATTATTATTATTATTATTATTATTATTATTATTATTATTAAATGGTTCTAACATGCGAACCACAAATTGAAGAACCTACATTTGAAGAAATCCTATATGTAATCACACGACTTAAAAACAATAAGGCAACTGGGACTGATGGAATTGCTGCTGAATTTATAAAGGCAGGTGGCCATGCATTACATCTAAAGCTATACGAACTAATAATAAAAATCTGGAGAACAGAAGTATTACCCCATGACTGGAAAGAGTCATTATTGATACCTATCTTTAAGAAAGGAGACAAGTTCCAATGTGGAAATTATAGAGGAATATCACTACTGTCCACAAGCTATAAGATACTATCCGTGGTATAACTAAATAGACTAAAACCATATTCAGAAGACATATTAGGTGACTACCAGGCGGGTTTTTGACAAAACAGATCAACAATAGATCAGATATTTATCTTACGACAAATAGCCGAGAAACATTGGGAATATAAAAGAGATCTCCATAACATTTTTGTGGATTTTAAAAAGGCTTATGATAGTGTCCATAGGAATAGTCTATGGAATGCTATGCAGGAATTTGGAATACCAAGGTAGTTAATCAACATGACCAGACTATGCATGGAAGATACTTATAATATAGTAACATATAAAGGCAGGAAATCAGACCCCTTCCAAATAACATCTGGCTTGAAACAGGGTGATGCACTATCGCCGCTACTCTTCAATCTGGCTCTAGAGAAAGTTGTAAGGAAGGTAAAGGAGGAATGTGATATTGGAGGAACATCCAAGCTGCTTGTTTATGCAGATGATATAGATATTATAGGGCAAAGTGAACAAAAGACATTGGAAATATTGACTCACTTAAAGGGAAATGCCCAACAGATGGGGCTGGTTATCAACCAAGATAAGACAGAATATGTGGTAATTTCAAGAGACGGAATGGCTAGAAACTCTGGCCACATACAAATAGATAATATGACCATTAAAAGAACGGAAACATACAAATACCTGGGTACAATCTTCAACTGCTCCAACATCATAAGGGAAGAAATACAAACTAGAATCAACTCTGGAAATAAGATATACTATGCACTACAACATCTACTAAAATCAAAGACGCTATCTCGTAACACCAAAATCACAATATACAAAACACTGATCAGACCAGTTGTGCTGTATGGCTCTGAAACCTGGAGTACAACGAAAGGAGACGAAGCCTTGTTACAAACCTTTGAGAACAAAATTTTAAGACGCATCTTTGGACCCATTAGGGATACACAAAGTGGAGAGTGAAAAAGAAGAAGTAACAAAGACATTTATGATCTGTTTAAGTCCCCGCTAATTACTGGTATCATGAAGGCTAATAGACTACAATGGCTGGGGCATATAGAAAGAATGGAAGATAATAGGGAAACAAAACTCGCTTACACTCAGGAAATAAATGACCGTAGACCCCGAGGTAGACTAAGAAGGCGGTGGAGAGATAATACATGTACAGACCTACAAGCACTTGGAATCAACGACTGGCAAGAGAAAGTCCACCAGAGAGACGAATGGAGACGGATTGTATTTGCAGCAAAGAACCTCAATGGCTCGGAACGCTGAAGAAGAAGAAGATTATTAAATGGTACAAACGAAAATTGCATCATTTAAAATGAAGATTGGCGTATGCATTAAGATGATGCCATTGAACTGAAACACTCACATACATTGCTGAAGCTAGAGAAAATAACTGGATTATAGAAAATGCTGAACATATATTAAACAGTCACATTGAGTAATCAGTGTGTATGTGGAATATGCTAAGATGCATTCAGCGTATGATGCATAGTAATATGTGTGTGTGTGTAATATATATATATATATATATATATATATATATATATATATATATATATATATATATATATATATATATATATATATGAGGGAAAGAGAGATGCCAACAGACCGACCAACCGACAGACAGACAGACAGAGAGACAGACAGACAGACAGAGTGTGACACCTGGGAGAGGGAGGAGAGAAGAGCACTAAATTATAAAACTACTGACTGTAGTAATTTCATTGTGACGTATTTAACACAAGGTATTCGAGAACTATAATCTATTAATATAATTGACATAAGCCTTGGTCATTGACATTGAGGTGAGTGACCGGGCATGAGGAAGAATGGAGATGAGAGTGGGAGACAGTAAAGTGACTGACCTGGCTATGAGAAGACAGCCAGTCCTGAGAAATAAAATAGTGAGGGTAGAGGGGAAAAACCCCAGGGGATGGCGGAAGGACAGTTGTGTGTTGTGTGAAGACAGGAGACTGGAAAGTCAGTGAGAGAAGAGACGGACTGCGGGTCAGGTCGTTTAAGAGAGAGCTCCGTGTTGTGTTGTTCTCCTAGTTGTGAAGACAGGCCTGAACCCAGAGTGGGTTCTGTAGTGAGTGTAGGCCTAAACCCAGAGTGGGTTCTATAGTTGAGCAGTGGCTCCAACCCAATGTGTGGGTTGTATTGTGGGATATCCAACCGTGGATAGGAGCTGGATTACCTGTCTTGTGGATGTGATATGAAGCAGGCTTGAGAAGCCAGTGATGTGTGAGGTTAAATTGTGAGAAGAATATTTATAATCAATGGATTACATTGTTTCTGGATATATACATATGTTCCGTGAGTCTGTGTTATTTCTGTAATAAAGGATTATGTGCGCCAACTGAATCTTGTTTCATGACTGGTGAATATGCACTGCGGGAGTGAGTTACATTGCAAGTTAGATATCTCCATTGACACACCATGAGTATCGTTACCTAGACCACGACCATCACACAATAATATCATGAGCATATCATCGTAAGAACTTCGTGATATTATCATCAAGAAAACGTGTGACAATCTGGCGGCTACGTCCGATCAAGAACATCTGGGGACTGTCCTGGCAAGAACGACGGGGATATATTGAGAAACCCATTGCATTATAGACATTTGTGTCATTCTGAGATATTTGTGGGCTCTTCGCTGAAAGAGAGGAGTTATTATCGGTGACTTCGTTCCATCAATTTAGACAGTACTGCGTCACGAGATTAACAGCAATTCTTTTGTGTGTGTAAGACGCCACATCGAAGAAAAACTGTCAGCGCGCGGGGAGGGTACGCGGGGAGGGTACGACAGGTAAATTAACGCAGCACAAATCGACCGGGAGAGTCCATTACGGTGACAGGTAAATTTGATACCAGGCAGGAGTGCTGAAACTAGCAGACGCGGCAATGAAAGACGAGTGTTGAATCCAGAGTGGCGAGGGCAGCGTGTGTGTGTGTAGGACGTCGCTGTCGGTGATAATGACAGGATTGGGAACCAAAGATAATTGACAGGTGTGTGTGTGCGAAGGCAAGCGCACTGTGTTGTCGCAAGTTGACTGGTCAAGATTTGTCGACGCCGTTAAAAGACGGGGCGGAGTTAACAGACAGTGCAGGTGGAAATTGTGAGTCTCCACGGACAATTCGGGTCAGCGCTGTTTACGAGACCATTAAACTCCCGGGAAGGGGAGAGTTAATGAATGTGTAGAATACATAGAGAAACGTGACAGTCGCTGATTCAACGGGCAGGTGTCTTTGTGGAAACACTGCCCCTACCGCCAGAGTTGGGGCGGGTTAATTGTGTAAAGTGTATTTTCCACGGAGTCAAAAGAGCAGCCGTGTCGGGGCTGAGAGGTTGGGTGGAAAGTGTTTTTTGTATGACGGAAAAGTGTCCGGTCATTTTACAGACAGTCAGTGTGGATTATTGTGACAAAGAAGAATGAGGTACTGACTTGAGGTGTCCGGCAAGGTCAAGGTTAGGGACAGTGGAAAGTTACTGGGAATTTCCACAGGAGATCAGGATAAACAAGGTTGTTTTGAAAGAAAGCCAGACTTGATGTTTCGTCTTTGTTCAAGCCGTTGTCATCATTATTCTGTTATGAGCAAACAGTTTTAACTTATCGTCATCGCAACCATGGTTGTACTTCTTTGCCGATAAGGATTTATATACCCAAATTTAAAGCGCTGAACATTGGCTGCCATTCTCCTTTTCTTTTGGTGAATCTTGTCGGGTAAAGGAAATCCATAACATTAATGATACAGCGAAGCGCCATCTCCGCAACGAAAGTAACAACATATCGAGAGAACACTTTGGATTATTACTGTGGTACCACCACGTACAGAGAAAGTACAATTACGTTACCGACTGTGTCGAGACAGAACAGTTTGGATATCACTATCATCTTCAACTTTTGTCGACAGTTGGAACTGGTGATCACCACGTGAATTCACGAACCACTCACCAAAACAGCAAGTCGCTTTGAAATCTAGCGTCGTAAACATTTCGGAGAATTTAACACAGACATTTCCAGCATATTGTGAAAAACTATTAACAGCAAAATAAGAACTTTTGGCGACGGATTAGTGGGCACATATTTATCGGCCAACGATTTGGACATTCTGTTTGCTGCTCATTGTCTTATAAATATTGTTTTCGGTTGTTAAGCTGTTACTTGTATGTGGTCCAGTGTTGTCAAGAGTAGGGGATTTGTTGGGGTGTTTCTCGAGAGTCGGGATACAGCACACAAATATATATTCTTTCTGGTGCTTACGATATTTTTGTAAGAAAAACGTTAAAGAGTTAACGTGTCATGCAGTGGCATTGAAATAGTCTTAACCAATATCTAGAGCCTAGTTGTCTGACGTCAGATTTGTGTATATGTTGATGCTATAAATTGTTTTTGTTTCTCTTCCTTTTCTTAATATTTGCATATGATATTTGCTGTGTTCGAATATATGTTATTATTGTGAACTTTTGTCGTGTCTACTATCTAGTGGTATCTGAGTCAGTTTTTATTTTACGCGCACTGTGGGTGTCTCTACACAAGCTTGTGGTTGTCACTGTGGTTTATTTCTGTGTGATCACCGTCTCCGTGTACTTGGCTTGTGAGTCTAACGTTTTTATAGACAACATTTAGTGTTATCATTCATTCGTTTTGTATATGTATTTATATGTATGTTTAACAATATTTCCAGAAATATTATACAACTATTGGTCATAGATATATAGATATAAGGGAGTATAGGTGATACTTCCCCCTCACTACCTAGTGCTTATAGAGAGACTGGGTGAGTACAGAGTGATATTTTAGCACTACGAATTGACGTACACAGGGAGTGTGGGTGTACTTAGGGAAGTGACACAAAGACTAACAGCAGAGTCGTCACATTGATAGTTGGCTGACAGACAGCAACGTGTCCACAAGTACAAGATGCCTACTTTAATGGACTATATTGAAGCAGGTGAACGAATAGGCCTGAAAGGTAAAGAGTTACAGGAGTATGCTGAAGCAAAAGAACAGAAACAGATTGAAAGAGACCAAAGACAAGCTGAAAGAGAACAGAGACAGGAAGAAAAGGTAGCTGAAGACAAGCGTCTACAGGAAGTGAAGTTAGCTGAAATAGAAAACAAGCGTCTACAGGAAGAGAAAGAGACACAAATAAAGTTAGCCGAAATAGAGAACAAGCGTCTACAGGAAGAGAGAGAGAGACACAAATGGAACTTGAAAAGTTAAAACACACAAATGCGGTGGAAATTGAGAAAGAGAAGATTAAGATGGAAGCTGAAATTGCTCTCAGAAAACTAGAACTATCTTCGAAGGGTCAAAGTGAGGAAAGCAGAAAACCTTCGCAGTCGTCACAGAGATTAAAACTGCCATACTTTACGGACCGAGACAACCTTGAATCTTATTTGGATAGATTTCAAGCAAGTGCGAAAACTTTAGGCATCCCGGAAGCAGAATATGGGATGCGACTTGGCGAATTTCTTACGGGCAAGGCACTAGACACCATGTTCAATTTACCTGTAGAAGAAAGGAACAACTACACTATCTTACGTCAACGTTTGCTGACAAAGTTCCAACTAACTGAGCATGGATATAGAATAAAGTTTAGACAGTTAGGGCCAGAGACAAATCAAGATTTCACAGATTTGGTTAACACGGTAAAGAATACATTTAACAAATGGATGGAGCTCGCAGAAGTAGGGAAAGATTTTAATAAATTAGTAGATCTAATGTTAAGAGACAAGGTAGTATCTGCATGCAATTCTAATTTAGTGGCGTTCTTTGAGGAACGGAAGCCAAAGGACATAGACACAATGTCTCAGTTAGGGCAAAACTACATGACTGCACATCCTAACGTATCTATTGGGAAACTAATGAGTGAGGAAATAGTCTGTGCAGCGTACACTAAACAGGACCAGAATCCAGTCATCAGACCAAGGGCGAAAAGTGTGGATTCAGCACAGAAAGGTGAGCAGCAAGAACTTCAAGATAATGGTTTCCGAGGAAACAATGTTGGTAGAGTAGGACGGTACCCATATAGAAGAGGGAACTTCCAGAGACGTCCAAATTATGCCGGATGTTGGAATTGTGGGAGCTGGAGACACAAGGCAGCAGAGTGTGATGCACAACCAGCAGATGGACCAACGAACAACACTAAAAGGGAGACTACTTGTTTCAAATGTGGAAAGAAGGGGCATATCAGCCATCAATGTAGGATGAGAGAAACAGAGCACTCAAATGCAGCACAAGTAATTGAGACGCTGAACAATGAAGATTGTAGTGGGTGCAAACCTCTTTTTGAAAAAGACAGTCAGCCAGTCCTAATATGCGGTCATACAGTAAACGCAGGATCAGCAGTGCATGAAGGAGGAAGTCTGAAGCTGCATCAGGGATTTGTCAATGATAGACCAGCGTTAACAATTAGGGATTCCGGATGTACGTCTATCGGAGTGAGGAGAAGTTTAATAGATCCCTCGGATTATACAGGGAAAAAGATTAGATGCATAACATTCAACGGCACAGTAGAGTTCTACCCATTAGCCATAATAACAGTAAAAACACCATATATCACTGGAAGAGTGACAGCGTGTGTTTTGGACTCACCATTGGCTGATTTGATCATAGGAAATGTTATAGGAGTTAAAGATTGTACAGAAGAGGAAGTAGCTGCAGGTAGAAGAGGCACTTGAAGTAGACACAGGAACTCAGGACAAGGATAGTACAGCTGAGCAGATGAGAATGGATCCCAAATATAGTGCTAGTGACTCCCAGAGACAAGATACTACTCTGAACAAATGTTCCCAAGGGTGTAGGAGAGTAGAACATAGGCAGTCAAAGAAAGGTAGATGGTGCTTCGAGAGGAAGAACAATGTTCTCACTCGCAGGTTTTCAGATAGCAGAACTGCACGTGGGCAAGGAGCAGTACCTTTAGCACATAGAGACCGACATACTAGAACAGCTCAGGATAGTGCATGTGCAGGGCACATAGGCATAAGGCGTATGCAGCAGAAAGCAAGGTGCCAGATATATGGGCCAAGATTGAATAAAGAGTTCAGACTAAACAGAGACTCAAGTGTAACGGTGCAATATGCAGATAGGAAAGTTGAGTTAGGTCAAAAGAGTGTTCGCGACATTACTGACCCAGGGCTAGGGATAGCAAACAGATGTTGTAATTGTAGAGGTACCATGAGTCATGGGTACATGAAAGGTAGACACTGCATCGACAGGAATCAGAGGTGGGTTAATGCAAGAACAGAACCACCTGATATAGGGTCGGTACACAAATAGTATTGTGTGGTCGTGAAGTAGTAAGAGATCTGAGGGTACATAAGTATAATGCTTTTCTATGATGTATTATTATTATTATGTGATGTATTAGTTCATGCATTGATACACAAGATAGAAAGATGGTTGTATTTATGTGTGATGAATATAGGAGTGTACTATGAGCATTTGGTGGATTTTTTAGGGTGGTAGCTAGAGTAAGGTGCAGCCATACTTAGGGCTACCCAGGCTATATGTCTGGGTCACATGTTTAGTAAGTTTTAGTCTCCCAATGTTCGAAAACGAAGTTTTCTTTTAAGAGGGGGTGATGACATAAGCCTGGGTCATTGACATTGAGGTGAGTGACCGGGCATGAGGAAGAATGGAGATGAGAGTGGGAGACAGTAAAGTGACTGACCTGGCTATGAGAAGACAGCCAGTCCTGAGAAATAAAATAGTGAGGGTAGAGGGGAAAAACCCCAGGGGATGGCGGAAGGACAGTTGTGTGTTGTGTGAAGACAGGAGACTGGAAAGTCAGTGAGAGAAGAGACGGACTGCGGGTCAGGTCGTTTAAGAGAGAGCTCCGTGTTGTGTTGTTCTCCTAGTTGTGAAGACAGGCCTGAACCCAGAGTGGGTTCTGTAGTGAGTGTAGGCCTAAACCCAGAGTGGGTTCTATAGTTGAGCAGTGGCTCCAACCCAATGTGTGGGTTGTATTGTGCGATATCCAGCCGTGGATAGGAGCTGGATTACCTGTCTTGTGGATGTGATATGAAGCAGGCTTGAGAAGCCAGTGATGTGTGTGGTTAAATTGTGAGAAGAATATTTATAATCTATGGATTACATTGTTTCTGGATATATACATATGTTCCGTGAGTCTGTGTTATTTCTGTAATAAAGGATTATGTGCGCCAACTGAATCTTGTTCCATGACTGGTGAATATGCACTGCGGGGGTGAGTTACATTGCAAGACAGATATCTCCATTGACACACCATGAGTATCGTTACCTAGACAACGACCATCACACAATAATATCATGAGCATATCATCGTAAGAACTTCGTGATATTATCATCAAGAAAACGTGTGACAATAATCTTAACATTCAATTTAAAATTACGCACCAAATATAGAACTGTTATCGGGTTCCGTGGCGAAGAAGTTACGGACGCGATTCATAATCACGTATTCCCGGGTCCGAAACACAGCGGTGCTGGTTTTTTTCGAAAAAGGTAACGGAGCCGGTCGTTCAGAAAGCACTGACGAACTACTGAAAGTAAAACTTGCCCAGGAATCACAACCAGCCAAAATGCTGGGGTTCACTGCTTCATCCTGTGAATGACATGCAACTAAACAGGAAAGGAATAGAACTGTTCCTTGACCAGTCATACAGGTAAACTTCTTCTAAAATGCATAATGGGAAGACTTCGTAAGGAAATGTAAGAAGAGATTAACGTGGATTTAGACGAGGAAGGGAAGAAGAGATCACATGTAGTACACATTATCAAAATTCTATATCTAGACCAACAAACAGCGGTTAGACTAGATGGCGAGACGTCATATTGGTTTGACATTACGCTATGCGGATGCTCAATGGGAAATAATGAAGAATTCAATCAGTTTGGCTGCAGAAACAACTATTCCAAAATTAAAGAAGGTGGGTCGTAAGAAATGGATGACAGAAGAAATGTTACACCTAATGGAAACAAGAAGACTCAACAAAAATAATCCTGCTAAATATTAAGAAATTCACAGACAAGTCAGAATATTATGTAAGGAGGCAAAAGAAGCATGGCTTGAGGAAAAGTGCTTAGACATTGAAAAACAACACAACAGTCAAAATACCAAATTAGTGCACAAATGAATTCAGGAACTTACTAATAAAAGAACAAGTACGTCAACAGGCTGTCTAAAAACTAAAGATGGCAAAATCATAATAGAAACAGATCAGATTCTACATGTATGGACAGATTATGTGAAAAACCTTTATAATGATATCAGAGAGGAAAAGTATGATATTAGGTTTAATAATAAGAGGGCCGCCATTTTTGAAGATGGAGGTTCAAATGTTCTTAAGCATATGGAAGCTGGCAAGGTCCCCGGTGCAGATAACATCACAACAGAAATGATTAAAGCTTTAGAAGAATTTAGACTAGATAAAGTTACCAGACTGCTGAACACATTATATGATACTGGACCTATACCTTTGAATTATGTAACTGTATTTATTGCAATCCCAAAGAAATCAGGAACCTTGGAATGTGATCAACATAGAACAATTAGTATAATGAGCCACATCACAAAGATTTTGCTACGAATTATCATGCAAAGAGTGAGGAAGAAAATACAACCTGAAATAGGGGAAGAACAATGTGGGTTTGTAGAAGGAAAGGGTACAGTAAATGCTGTGTATATGCTGAGAACAGTTATTGAACGTGCTATAGAAGTAAACAAGGATATACACCTTTACTTTATTGAATACACAAAGGCTTTTGATAGAGTTAGACATGTCAACATGGTAGATATGCTTGCAGATCTACAAATTGATAGGGAAGACATTAGACTTATAAAAAACATAAATTGGAAACAACAAGCTGCCATAAGGATTGATAATGAAGTGGGACAATATCAACCTATTAAGAGAGGTGTTAGGCAGGGATGTGTAATGTCTCCAGATGTTTTTTCTCTATACAGTGAAAATCTTTTCAGGAATGTAGAAGATATAAATGTAATCAGCATTAGATGACGAAACATCAATAACATTAGATATGCAGATGATACAGTCTTGATTGCAGACAATGCACATGATCTACAACAATTAGTAGACGCAGTTGTTGTACACAGTGAGCAGCTGGGGTTGGAATTAAATTGTAAGAAGACACAAGTTATGGTCGTCACTAGGAAGAACGAAGTACCACAATGTAATATACAAGTAAATGGGAATATTCTTCAACAAGTGAATCGGTACAATTATCTCGGAACAGTCATAACATCTGATGGGAGATGCCTTGAAGAGATTAGAACAAGAATCGCCATAGCGAAAGTAGCCTTTAGCAAGATGAAAAACATTCTGACCAATAAAAAGATGTCAATTGAAACGAGAAAAAGAGTGTTGAGGGGATACAAGGAGCCTGTTCTTTTGTATGGATGTGAAACTTGGACAATGTGCAGCCAAGCTGAAAAACATCTGATGGCTGCAGAAATGTGGTTTCTGAGGAAAATGCAAAGAATACCATGGACAGACAGAAAAAACCAATGACTAAGTACTACAGGAGACAAATTAAAATCGTAAATTGATTAGAGAAATTAGACGTAGACAGTCAAAATTTTTTGGACATGTTATGAGAAGAAATGGATTGGAGAACTTAGTGGCAACTGGCAAGATCGAAGGGAACAGACCAAGAGGAAGACCGAGGGGAAAATACCTGGATGGCTTGGCCACATGGCATGGACGACGACAGGAACACTGAGCTGATCCACGATGCTGGTGATCGAGTGAAATTGCGAGTCATGACCGCCCACGCTTTCCGGCATGGCACATGATTGATTGATTGTACGCCGAAAATATAGTGAGAAATGCCAGAGATTATATAACCAAGGAGCAATATGATACTCTAAATATTTGTGGTCATGAAATACCAGACATTCGATATGCTGATGATACAGTATTGCTATCCACAACACAAAATGGTATTGAAAACCTAATAACCGCAACCCAATTGAATAGTGAAAATCACAACTTATATCTTAACACAGAAGAACAAAGATAATGCTACATATAAAAATAATTTAGAGAAAGAAATATATGTTGATGAGGAAACATTGGTCGTGGTGGACAATTTCTAATATATTGGGTCATTTTTTTTAACCAACTATGGTGCACAATTAAAGACATTAAATGACGAATATCTATTGCACTTCAAAGACTGAAACAACTGAATAAATTGTGAAGTGGGACAGATAGAATTACAAAAATTATATTGTTAAGCGCATTCATCTGTCCCATTGCAACATACGCCTGTGAGATTTGGACACTTACTAAGCAAGCTGAACAGTGCATAAATGCCTTTGAATATAATTGTTACAGACGGGTTCTAAGACTATCTTGGATACAAAAAATAAAAAACAACTGCATCCATACGACAAGAGCAGAATATTGAAGAAGGTTGGCAACTACAGACGATGAAACACAGAAAATTGAGATATTTCTGTGGCTTGAAACGTCATAAAAGTTTGGAGAGATAAATCATGGAGGGGTATATGCCCGGGAAGGCCGGAAGAGGATCCCCAAATAATAGACGGGTGCAAGATGTGACAGATGATATCCAGATGGGTGTATCGGACGCGAGACATCTTGCTTATAACCGAGCAGTTTTCTGCAATGATGTTATGGAAGCGAAGTTTTAGCAAGGGTCATACTACTGAATAAATCTTACATAAATAAACACATGTAGTATTATTTGGCACTCACAGGAGGGAAAAGAAATAAGTAGAGACTAGAGGACGCTATAGACAACATAAAATTTGAAAGCATGACCAACTAATGTGTCGAAGCACACTTGTTCCTGCAGCGACGCGCTGTCGCCATTTAGAGGTGACAGGTTCGAATCTCGGTCGGTAACTCAATCAATCATGTGCTATGCCGGATAGTGTGGGCGGCCATGACTCGCCATTTCACTCGATCGCCAGCGTCGTGGATCAGCTCAGTGTGCCTGTCACGTCCATGCCATATGGCCAAGCCATCCAGGTATTTTCCTCTCGGTCTTCCTCTTGGTCTGTTCCCTTCGCTCTTTCCAGTTATCACTAATTCTCCAGTCGGTAACTATAGCTTTCAAATTGTCTAGTACGTCCTCTAGTCTCTACTTCTTTCTTCTTCCCTTCTGTGAGCGCCAAATAATACTACATGTGTTTATTTATGTAACTGTTTCAGTGGCCTCAACTGGTTCCCAAATTGATTTCCCGTGTGTAATATGAATGAATCTTAACACTATAATATGATAATTGACTTAAATTTGGGCGCCAAAACATTAAATCGTATTACTTTCTATGTTTATAAGTGTGTAATGTATTGTATTGTATTGTAATGTTTTGTAGTTATCCAGGTCTTAGTTAGATATGACGTAGCTACTGTTTGACAGTAGACGGTACTACCTACTTTCTGTTAGCGCCGAATGTTGGGCGGCGCTTACCAAATCCGACACCCCATATTGTGCCAACGACATCACGCGGAGGTGTGCAACTGGGAGGGTACAATCCTTACAACTATTGCAAGTAAAAGCAACCTAAAGACTAAATGTCATTGCAGGGCAGACAAGGCCCTAAGCTTTGGATGGCAACTGGTCTAGGATGGGAGCTCCGACAGGCGGACATTAAAGTATAGCTTTGGTGATCCGACTTGTCTTATCCCAAACGTATTGGTGTTACCTTTCCTCTGGAGTAAGCTAGGCAGGCGAGAGAGGGATCGTTCTGCATAGACAACACATGGTCTTTAAATTCAACCCAGGTATTGTGTTTACTTTTTTATGTTGCATATCCCTCACAGGACGTTTCAGTCAACACCAACACTTTGCAGCTGCTGTTAATTTACTAGGCAAGTTTTACGTTCAGTAATTTGCCATTGCTTTCTGAACGACAGGCTCACATGCCCCAGTAAGTTACCACCGCGGCGCGATACGCTACCGAATCTCGCAGCTGCTGTTTTCCCCACGTGGATATACGGGATTACGAGCAATGTCGTTATCCCTTGGCCAGGGAGTCGGGCAGACTTTGTGTTATAGAGAGGTATAACTCCATTTTACAAACCATTGTCAAGACGACAAGGTGCCAGTCATCAGTCAATGTATTGAAAGAGAACAGCTGTAGCAAGACACTTGCCTCCCACACGAGGGCAAGACACTTATGGCAAGACACCTGTCTCCCACACGAGGGTCACGAGTTACTATTCCTATTGAGGCGGATGCTTACAATTTATTCAGTGGAAGTGCAGACTGTCGGTGTAATATTGAACACGTCATCCCTGGAATACCGAATGGTCTATACCAGGGGTGGGCAAACCTTTTGTGTGTAGGGCCGCATTGACAAATGTAAAGCTATTGGGGGGCCGTTTATATATATATATATATATATATATATATATATATATATATATATATATATATATATATATATATATATATATATATATATATATATATATATATATAAATGGACATTTTGTTTACAGCAATCTATCACAATATGTAATTATTAATTATTTATAGGTTATTAAGCAGTATAAATAACTAATAATTGAAATTTTAGTTTACTTACACTTATACATTATATTTGACATTATGGACAAAAACTTGTACTAATTTAACAAGATTTTACAACTTCTTATTATAACAAATATTCTTTATTATCTATCAATGGCTTTAATCTAGACACAAACCGACTACATTGTCACTATAATTGTTGATTTCTAATGAGATGTATGTAACTGCTTACACTTTTTGACAATATTCTTGAAATATGGAGCAAGATTACTTGTTGAAATTCGCATGACAGCATGCAAGTTGCAGTCCGACAATAAAGACCTATTCTTAGATTTGTAGATCTTCAAGCAAGAGAATGCTTGTTCACAAATGCATGTTGATCCAAACAAATGATAAAAGTTGAGCTGCAAAGTTTTTCAAGTTGGGAAATGATTCTTGCGATAAAGATCCATAGAAATCCAACAAACCTTTCAGGTCATGATCTGCTTGTAAGTCAAGCAGCTCCAGCTGTTTGTCCTCTGTGGCTGTATCAGCTTCTGCACTAAAAGGGGAACTGAGAATATTGAACTGTGGCTCTAAGTTCTTGAAATCTTGGAATCTCCATCCAAATTCTTCAATCAATGCATTTAATTGGGCTTTGTACTTTTCAGTCCTTTCACCGGAAATGGTTTCTTGTTTCAGCAAAGGGAAGTGACGAAATCTTTTTTCACTTGCTTGTCTGGAGAACAGTGAGAGTTTTGTCTGAAATTATTTTACATGTGCATACAATTCATGTGCAATCACACCATTCATTGCCCTGAAGTTTGACATTCAATTCATTTAACTGTTCCATAATTTCAATGGCAAACATAAACTCTAACTCCCACTCTTAATTGACAATGTTAGTATTCAATTCACATTCAATGCCCTTCATCTCTAGGAACATCACTATTTCTTCTCTGAATTCCCACACTCGCCTCAACACCTTGCTGAGACTCAGCCATCGAACATTGGTGTGGTTCAGGACATCGGAATGTTCAGTTTCTAAATCGTCAAATAATGCCTTGTACTGTCTGTGATTAAGTCCTCTTGATCTGATGAGGTTGATGACATTGACAACTGGGTCAATAACATGCCTGTTATTCAAACCAGTTTTACAAATACTTTCTTGATGAATCACACAGTGAATTGGTAACAATGTGTGGTCTGGATATTCTGGTTTTTTTCTTATCACTTATCAACTTTACCAGACCTTCATTTTTTCCAGTCAAAGCATGAGTTCCGTCTGTTGTAACACTTGCCATCTTGTTCAAAAACCAACCCAGTTCTTTCAATACAGTTAGTAACAGCATTGAATATATCATGGCCTGTAGTTGTCATCAATAATCGGGCAGTATCATGTACATAGGTACTCTCATCCAATGCAATGAATGAATTAGAAGTAGACTGTGAGCTTTACTAAAGCACGACTACAAGAAACAAAATGGACGTTGCGGCCAAAGCCTTCGTCAGCACAGAACATACAAACAAAAATAGACTAACAAATACACGAAAAACACTACATGAAAGTATTAACTATCACTTATCTGTTTTCTTGCTTGCGCGGCTATCCGTGAATCATCCAATGCAAGAGAGTACCGCAGAATTTGTTTACTTGCATCTTGAAGTGTATGCATCAAATTGTCACTTATCTTGTCAACACGTCTGACCACAGTTCTCGTTGATAAAGTAAAGTTGTCAAATCTGTTTTTTTTTTTTTTTTGGTGTAGTGTATTCTGGAAACATAATGTTTGCTGATTCTAGCAAACATTCCTTGATGAACTCGCCATCAGAAAATGGCTTGTTCAGATTTACAATTCTGTGTGACAGCACAAGACTAGCTTCTGTTGCAGCATCTTGAATTGAAGACTGTTTAGTGACAACAGTTTGATGTTACTCCAAATTTTTCACCAACTCTTGGCATTTCTTTTCCCTCTCTTCGGTTGTTAAATTGTATCAGAAATCGGAATGTTTTGTTTGATAATGTATATTTTAATTGTACTCCTTGAAGACAGCCACTGACTCACGACACAACAAGCAAACTGAGTTGCTACTAACTTTTATAAAACAGTACATAGTTGTCCATTCATCATTAAAAACACGGCGTTCATCTTCATTCTTACGTTTGTTATTGACACTCATTGTTTTAATAAAATTCGAACAGTTAGAATTGTACAAAACTTTAAAACGGAAATGAAACAAAACCTACTTCCGTCTGTGTGTGATAATAAAATATTCAGAAAACAAGTAGTAAACTCAGAATAAATTTCAGAAATATATCAAGACTACTAAAACACATAAAATAATTTGAACATTATAAATGTGGAAATAATTTACAACAGCAAAAAACCTTTTAAATTTAATATTTTCTTGCAAAATACATCATTTTATACACCGGAGAAATATCTGTTTTTCATAAAATCATCTTATTAAATTTTTACATGTCGATAAATATTTCGCTATATGAAAATCGATAAATTCGCATTTTAGCAATACATGGTTCCAAATGTTGCTGTATGTAGCCGGGGGTGTGGTTGGGGTGAGCGCCCAACCTTGCATAAATACCCCAATGGTTCGTGCATTCATCACATATGCAGCAAAAGTCCAACTCCTGGCCTTCTCGTGGCGGACCTGTTTTAACCAACGGGAGAAGGGGCGGCGGCGAGTCACTGGCACCAAGAAATAACCAGAACGCTCTAGATATGTATGCATGTACATGCATGCGCAGACACGTGTGTGCATGCCTACACACATAAACTCGAGTAAGACCACAGTCTGCTCTAGCAAAGGAAAGGTGCTGAAGACGGAGGCAACCAGCCAGGAGGCGCACCACATAAATCAGAATGCCACACAATCACGCGTAATGAAATATGTCGACTACTGCTAAATGTTATGGTGCTCGCCCTGCTTTGGACCTCCATGCAGGTGTAGTGCCGGGCCCTATGCCTCGAAATGGTCCAAACACAGCTACTGGAGGTCCTTCTCAGATGTCCTGTGGAGCCAGGGGACCTTAGAATAGAGCGTCTGGCCATACCAAACAAAGACTAAAACTAATGCACTGGAATGCGGAGGGAGTCAGCAACAACAACAAAATAGAACTAGAAAACATCTTGGACCAAGAAAAGGTAAGCATATGTTGCTTGCAAGAAACTCACCTCAACGAAAACGAAATGATGACTGGGAAATTGCCAGTACTAAGGACACTACTTTCTGAACTTAGCAGTCAGCATAAGGTCACCATACAGCGGATACTATCCTACTGTGGAGTACCCGGAAGCGACAGAACTGATCAATTGGCTAAGAAAGGAGAAAAAGAAGAACAACCTGATGTGCCCGTTACATACCACCAAATGAAAAGAATGATCAAATCAGTCAGAAGGCCACCAAAGCCTGCTCAAGTCGACGACCACGTTATGGACAGACCAGAACAATTCATTATTCTGCGCCTCAGAACAGGACACAATAGATTACGCAACCACATGTATACAAGATTCAAGATGGGTGAATCAGCCTTGTGCACATGTGGATTGGCGTCGTAGAGAGCAGAGCACATACTCCAAGACTGCCCATAATACAACATGTCTAGGCAAACCTTCTGGGCTAGAGAGACGACAGTGAAAGATAAACTCTATGGACCGCTGAGTGAACTAAAAAGGACAGTTAAATTCATAGAAGCGGCAACATTGCCGTTATAGACATATTTAAGGCGAACGAAAGAAGAAGAAGAAGCATTACATCACGAAGTTCAAGAACTGTTTACAAAAATAGATAATTAGAACGAAATTTTATCATTTTTAACAAAAAATTGTATCATTATTATATATCATAACGTTACTTGAAATTATGTAAAATTCAACAAAATAACTTAAAAACGAAGTAAACATTTTTATTTATAAATGCCCTCTCGGGCCGCATAAAATAAGTTGCCGGGCCGTAGTTTGCCCACCCCTGGTCTATACAATAATGAATCTAGCGCCATATGCCAGATTGGCGATGGGGTTACGGACGCAATTCGTAATCCCGTATACCCGGGTTCGAAACACAGCGGTGCTGTTTTTTTTCTTTCGAAAAATGTATAGGTGTAGGTCGTTCAGAAAGCAATGGCAAACTATTGAACGTAAAACTTGCCCAGGAATAACGAACAGCCAAATTGCTGGGTTGACTGCTATACCCTGTGAGTGACATGCAACACTATATGCCAGATACATATAAAGACGAGCAAAAAGGATATTTCTAATGTGTGCCAATCATGGCTCAATAACATGGCTTACGAGATACATTTATCTGAATGTAGTCTGAAAAAAATATCATAGTATGAACGAAACCACAACGCGTTTATTCCGTTCTTTGAATTGTGCATCTTTTCTTCATCAGGTTAAAAACATTCTGACCCCGAAAAGAGCAACCGTGGCCGTCGTGTGCATCTTCATGATCTTCACATTCAGCATTTCTCCGATATATGTCGTTAACAGACTGGGCTGGAAGTTTTATCCCTTGAGAAACAAAACCATTGTTGGGCTGGTTTCTGATGAAGGCCGACATGACTTTGAAAGGATTACTCTGTCAGTGAACAACTTTTGCATTCCACTTGCAGCTTTCGTAATCGTCGCTTCCTGTACGTTAATTCTTTCATGTTCAACTGTATAAAAACGCCAAATGGAGAACAACCACTACAGTGAAATCACAAGCAGAAAAAATGTCCAGTCGCAATCGAAAAGTTGCTAAAAATGGTAACAACTATTTCCACGTTGTTTATTATATGTTTTTTACCCTCTGCAATAATGATGCTCGCAGTTGCCTTTGAAGCCTCGTCTCTTTGTCAATGGAGACCTTATGAACGTAACAATAATAATGGCTGGTTTCAGCTATGTAGTTGAAAGCATTAATTCGTCTATGAATATATGTATTTATCATAACATGAGCACTAAGTACAGAGAGACTTTTCGCATGCTGTTTAGAAACGGAAAGCAGTGGAAATAGATAACGCAACCCAGTGGCCTGTTTTTTTTTTTTTTTTACAAAACTCCGCCACCTAACAGTCTCTCAAAAGTGTTCTCTACCTCAAACCGTAACCCTATCCCATATATCATCACGGTGAAATATATTTAACGTCCTGAAATTACGTATCTACAACGGGTTCTGCATATTTTCCGCCTCATCAGCATATATCACCCACGAGTATCTGTTCTAGAAACCCACGCACATTTCCATGTCCTAACAATTCATTATCCGATTCTTATTTGTCTTAATAACCAACTTGCCTAAGACTCGATGTTATTTTGGCTATATTTGTTTGTTATCACTTTGTCGTCACGTATGTGGATAATAATGTCCGCTCCGTGGCGAAGAGGTTACATACGCATGTCGTAGTCCCGAAATAACGCGTTAGCCTTGCGTTGGTTATTTTACGAAGTGATATGGGTGCTGATCGTTCAGAAAAGCAATTGCAAACTATTGAATGTAAACTTGCCAAGAGATCACAAACAGCAAAGAATTTGATGTCGACTTATACATTAATTATGTCAGTTCAACTAATTTAGGAATGGCAATGAAGAGAAACAACCATTTGTAGTTCTCAAACGTTAACTGCATAACCAAAATGTAGCTATGATTATGGTAACCATGCTAGTTGAGTTTATTGCATGTTTTACAGCAAAATCATCAATATGTTAACAATCACCTCTGGATATTGTTTATTATTAAACGAAGACAATGCTATATACATATTTGTCGGAATTACATTTTAGAAGGTTTAAGCACTTCTATGAACAACATCATTTAAGCAGCAAATACAGAAAAAAAAGCATGTACGCAGCCGAGAAGAAGGCAGAGGCGAGGGAGACTAGTAGGACTACTGGTCCAGTAGCGACACACATCAGTCGCTACTCCTGGGGGGCTCAGTGGTCTCGAGGTATGGTGTCTGCCTCGAGTGCTGGAGGTCCCGGGTTCAACCCCCGGTGTGGACCGGGACTTTTCCACGTGGACTTCTAGTAATAAAATGTTCCCTGGTCTCTGGATAGTGAGATCGGACACCCGTGTGTATTGTTGCGCACGTAAAAAATCCCTTGGCAGTTGGAAATCGAAAAAGAGTAGCCTAACGGCGCTGCCAGGGCAACATTTCTAGTTAAAAATCTACCCAAAGTATTTCAGGATCCTCGCCGGTACTACGGAGTTTGTGCACTAAGCTGAGTTTCTCCGGACTCAGGCTTGAGTTAGGAGAAGAACGGAGCACTTATGGGTTGCATCCATGTGCCATGATGTTGATCCATCGACTAAACTAAACTAAACTAAACTAAACTAAACTAAACTAAACTAAACTAGTCGCTGACGGTGTTCCCGGACAACTACAGACACCAGAGACCACACTGAAGCCAGCAGCAGTGTAGAAGCCGGTCACAACAACAACAACAATGAGAAGCAGCCAAGCAGTTCACCAAGGGCCCCGACACAGAAAGAAATCACATCCGAGTTTTCCCCCAGCTAACTCCTGGTGAAGCAAACACGCGTTGGAAAAGCTAGACTGTTCGCGCTACCAACAAACAAGATACTCACTATTGGGATAAATCACATACGAGGAAGCCGACGTGAAGCTACCCCAAGGAATCACAGTGGAGGCCCACCCAACATGCATTGCGAAACGATGTGTCATCAAACGAATCAAGAATCCATCTCACAAACGAACACATCAGGGAAATGTTGTTAAGAGAAAACTCGACACTCAACATCACTGGTGCTGAGAGAATCATCGGGAAGGACAACACCCCCTACACAGTCGTCGTCATCACATCGGAGGATGGAAGTATAGCACAAGCCATCAGATGGGATAAGAGAGAACAAGCCCCGGTACACAACATTCGTCGAGTGCTATGGTGTTCCAGGTGCCAATGTTCCGAAATACTCTTTTCAGTTGTAAAAGTGAGGTGGAGGTCGGCAAATACTCCTCTGGACCTCACCTATACAGTCAGTGCACACACGCCGATACACCGACACGGACTTCAGGAGGTTGAACTCCAACATAAATTGTAGTAACAACTGCCTCTGAAACAGCAGCGCTAGAAACCTCGATTGTCATTGCCACCAAGACAGCAAGGAAGCAATAAAGATAACGGTCAAATCAAATCTACCTTATACAGAGACTAAGAGGCAGGAAGAGGCGACCACCATTCTTACGAAATCAGACAAAGCTCAATTGGAAGGCCAACTGAAGGGCCGATAAAGTAAGGTAACCAGCATGGAGGAGAAAAGGGACCAGGCAGCATAAGAAACACACACAACAGCCGTTCAGTGCATCCTGGATGAATTAAAGCTCGTTCAGCAGAGTATTGAGCAGGATGTTTCTTGAATGGCTGCAATCAAGGCCGATACAGAGGCGACTCTGACAAACATCCAAGAAAAGAGAGAGAGAGAGAGAGAGAGAGAGAGAGAGAGAGAGAGAGAGAGAGAGAGAGAGAAAGAGAGACAGAGAGAGACAGAGAGAGACAGAGAGAGACACAGAGAGAGAGAGCAGCTAGAACGGTCCAAGAAACAAACAAATAATGTAACATCACAAACAGACGACATCAAGACCCAAACAGAAGAGGAAGCAACAGTAAAGGAGAAATAAAATGAAAAACAAAGCGCCCAAGAACGCACTTTGATCAGGACTTCAAGCAAGATGGAGATTACATGTTGCCCACGACACATTATTTGAAAGAAGTGAAAGACCGATACGAAGCAGACCGAGACACATGAGAAATTGACAGTCTCAAGAGGGATGACGACTGGTTGATCCCTTCCTTAAACAAAAACACCAAGAGACTGCTGGAGTCCCAACAACGACATGCCCTACAAGTGTTCGAGTCTGCCCAGACGTGAGAAACGACAACAACAATGACACTCACGCAAGGAAAATAAGAACCCATAAACCCAGGAATCGAAATTCGCATTTCCATCTACGCAAGCCGGAATAGAAACATCATGAGAGCCCCAAATATAACCAATCGGAAGTGAATATACAGATGGCTATCTGCTGCGAAGTGAAAGAAGTGCCGGGGGTTTGTTGTGAATGTTGGTGGACGGTGTTTGGTGCAGGAAAGCCTGGCATATGATACTACAACATTTAGTGTGAGAATCGAGGTTGAGTCAGTCACTGAGCAGTTCTGCTGGGTGAAGGACAAACAGCACATATATGTCATGACTGTAAGGGTCTCACAAATTATGATGAGAAAGATGAAGACTGCATTCTTGTAAATTAACAATTAGAAATTGAGAGCATATATTAAATTTTTGCCCAGAACATGCTGGTGTGGTAGGACATGAGCAAGAGGACAGATTTCTCGGGTCTGCATCTTTCCGGTGGGTATTAGTACTTGATAATGAAGCCGTGGTTCTAGGCCCTTTGTAATCGTGTGTAACGTGCAGAAAACGTACACATCTTCACGGCCTGGGAAGGATGGTGCTGGAGAGAATGACCATACGATATGGCAGACATTTGGGACACCGTGAAAAGGCCAAACGAACACTTACTTAGACTGCTAGCAAAACTATTAGTATCGGGACTATTCGCTGGCTATTTAAGATGAGAACGGAGCACTTATGGGAGTGCTCCGGGTGCAGCGATGTCGGTTCTTGACTTGACTTAACTTAACTACTAATAACCTGCTTTGTGCTGATGACATGATTTTGGTTATGTCAATGAAACATAGGTATATAAAATTCTATAAATAATTGTAGAACAAAGTGAAAGCAAATAAATTTAGTGATAATAATAGAAGAACATTGTCATAGTACAGAAAGAGTCAATAAGGGTCAGCACACTCATGATACACTTAGATTGAAAGAGTTAACTATGACGGTATTCTCGATATCACACGAGTGTCCTTTTTACTTTAAAAATGGTTGCTTGGGAATGGAGAAGAATGACGTGCATTCAGGCACGAGACAGCTTAGCGGCAACACCTAGTTCCTTGGATATCGACAAAGCAAGCTTTTACAACAGTAGATATATGTCTTCCGGAACCAAGCACTGAACCTTAAAATAATTTCGCCAGACAATGTGATTACATCACATATGTTACACGTCAACTATAGTGGATTGTCCGTTTAGTCAAATTTGATAGAGAGATAGAAAGAGAGAGAAAGAGAGAGAGAGAGAGAGAGAGAGAGAGAGAGAGAGAGAGAGAGAGAGAGAGAGAGAGAGAGAGAGAGAGATCACTACAATGCGTACTGTCCATAGTAGTCAGGGAAGGAGCACCCATATCCTAAGTGTAAGAGTAACTCGGCTGGCAGTGGAGGTTTATCTTGGTCGTGCATCATTGTGCAATAAACTACATACTTAGCTGCAGACGTGTGTTGCGTCAAATATCTCAAGAACATCTGGAAGACAGCGTTGGAGGCGAGCCACTTAAACCGGAGGCTATTTCACAGTAACTACACCTGCCAGAGCTCCACCTCCAGGTAATTTAAATTTAGCATCAACAATTCAAGGAGTGAATAGAGATAACCTCCGTCGTGGTAAACGTCTGTAATAGTCATTTACAAAGTAAACAGATTTTCCCAATCAAAATACAAAAGTAAATGGAAACAGACTTAGTCAGTTAATCGACATATCATTCTCATTGCACGTAGAACAATTCAGTCCATAAGTGTTTGGACCCCCTCCTCAGTAAATAACGCAGCGTGAAACGGCTAACGACATCAGTTCTGTATTGGTTTATTAATCTTATATGGCTCTCTGTATGATGTTCTTGTTTGGACACACCTTTTAACTTGCTGTTCTCGCAGTCTGACCATGGTTGTAAATTCACAGTCATCACTTGATTCTCGCAAAAGACTTACTTCCGTAGAGCATTCAGTATCTCAGCATGGTCCATGGTTCCTCCGCCCTCAACAGTAGCTTTACTTGCAAGCCTGTCAAACTGCTCATTTCTTTGTACACCTGACTGCCCTGGCACGAAAATAAAACTAAATCATTGCCAGCAGTGGCCGTTCCAGAGACAACAACCACTGTCTTCGGACCGACATCTTTCTTTCTAAGCATACTCATTGAGTCACTGAGGAAACATGCCCTGGTGACGGTCTTTGTCTCGAGCCATGGTCAGGCTACTTGTGGTCAATGCAAAAGAACCAGAATCGTCCTTAACAATTCTCCATCCAACCGTAAAGGCCCATAAACTTTTCACGCGTAGAACAACCGACCCATCTTTGTAAATGTTAGCATCGACCTCTAAAGACTTCTCGAAAATCAAAGCCTGTACTTCCGCCTCCACAGCAGCCGGATTTTCTTGTCTGCATTTTCAGTCTAGTTGGATGCAGACTAAAAACGACGTACCTACTCCTCGCCAGGTTCTAAGTCCTCAGATGAACACACCTGTTGAGGAATGTCTTCAGCTTGACCCATCCACGACTATACTCTCTTTAACCTGCTGCCCTTTACATTCTGAATTTCGCTATGCGGTGGATGTTGTGTGTTTGCGTTGATTCTGAGGTAAGCACGTGCTAGGCAAATTTGTATTATGTTCCTTATGGTTGTAAAGTCAAGAAGATAGCGCATCGCCCTGAATGCTGTATCTCTTGTACATCCAAGTATAATAAGCTTAGCTTCGTTCTGTATCCTGTCCATTCTTTCCATCTGCTTATGGCTGAGATTCAGGATCACCATCACATACTCAAAACCAGGAATAACGATACATAGGCAAGGCAGCCGTGGAACAGTAACATCATTGACTCCAGTAACACATCTTCGATCCAATATCGACATACTTCAAAATTACACATACAAGGTGAGCTGAAAATGGAGAAACACGATGAATTATTTCCAACTGTTCTAAATCTTAGTCCCATAGATGAACATACGCGCAGTGTACCATCTGGAATTCATGCTCCAAAATACTTGTTAATATTGCAGGGTTTCTAGTATCCAGTAACATTATCACATGAATGCTCTGGTAGACACATATCAATGTCCAGTAGTGTTCCATATTAATAATTTGGGTATAGAAATTACCATCAAGACCATAACGACATCATAACGTCCTTCATAGAGTAAAGTTTTAAATATACCTGTATAAGACAGATTAAGCATATTGACCTGTATCAAATGCGTTGCCTGTGACTAAGCCAAGACTGGTCTGGCTGGTTTGTGTAGCGGGTTATGGCCTTAAGACGACGTACACCCATGGCGGCGACTCTGGCCTGTCGACCGAAGCGCAATATCAGTGCCGATTGCCTGCAACCGTTATTGCTAAAGAACACTCACACACGAGCTTTTAATAGTCACCAGGTGCAAGTGTCAACTGGGCGCAACAGAGAAAAATAAACCATGCGTGAAGTACATTATAACAATGATATTTGATCTGAAGTAATCGCAGTTATCGGTATTTTTCTTCAAAGTGTGTACTCAAAACCAATATTAGAGTCTGAGAGATTACTAAAAATCCATTTTGACCATGTTGATAAAGGCTAAGTTTAAAAATATTGCTAATAATTTCTCCTCAGTGCAGCCTATGAGGAGCAGGAATTGCATATGGGCTAGCACGCTTGGTATGCCGATCCGGTTGTCACGCGTTCAAATCCCTATTGATGAAGGGCATTTTATTATGCAATAGACCTAGACTAACAGACCTATGAAGCCTAAAATGTGACCATATAGATCGTCCAAGAAGATAAAGAGACCGGTGTGATACTGATGCTATCACATATCGAGTAGTGATTAGTGTATATATACAGGGAGTTATTGTCACATAAATAATAGAGCTTAACTCTTGGACAATTCTACATTACTTTAGAATTGGATATTATATTGTACCGTTTTATTAAACGTTTTGCTATTGGCCAACTACCCATTTTGTCAAATGTATAATTACATCCAGTTCGAGAATCTTCTCACGATGTCTTCCTCTATCTCTCTTTCCGCAAATCTGTCCAGTTTTCACATGATGTTCCAGTTTGTGTCTTATCATACAAACAACAACAATTTGTTGCGTATCCCTTAAGGGACGTTGCAGTCAACACCATCATTTTTCAGCTGTTGTTGATGTACTAGGCAATTGTTACGTTCAGTAGTTTGCCATTGCTTTCTGAACGACCGGCTCCCATACCAGCACGGTACACAACGCGACACGGCCTGCTGCACAAATCGGTCGCAGCTGAGCTTCGAACACCTGGACCCGGCTCATGAACCGTGTTCGCAAGACCGTGGCCACGGAGAGCGGCTTCTCATAACGTGTCCAAAAAAAAACGTGGACTGCCTCTTGCTGATGTTTCTGATACGTTGACTTTGCGACTCAGCTTTCCTTAAAGCGCCCTGATTGTCTAATTAGCTTTCAGCATTCTTCTATAAAACCACGTCTTCGAGGCTTCCATGAATTTTTTCGCTTGTTTCTAACTGTCCAGGATTCGCCGCCGTGTCTTAAACCTGGTTATATGTTACATTATAGAGTCGGTAATTTAAAGGTTTAACAACAATTATATCCGCAATAAAACCTAAAACTGTGATAATTAGCACTGGAAAGGAGAGGAAATCAATGAACTTCTTGTACACATTTAGATATTTTTTTTTCCGCATATCCTTTACAGGAAATCGCTGTCAACATCAGCTTCATTCTGCTGATTATTGATTTCTTGGCAAGATTACTCTCAGTAGTTTGCCATTGCTTTCTGAGCGGCCGGCACACATACCCCTAAGTTACTAGCACGGCGAGAACCGATACCGATTCTCGCGCAAGTTACGTTCCTCACGTGGATATCCGGGATTACGGAGAAAGCGCTAAGCCCTAGTCCAGGGAGACCGGCAGCAGTGTTTGCATAACATATTATCTCCTCAAATATTAACTTTGCAACATAAACTTTTTTAGTATTTTTTTTAATTTGCGCTCGCTCGCTTTGAACTCAAGCGTAGTCCATACACACTATTTATAGTAGTGATGGACTGAATTGTGCGTATGAGTTAGCTTTTCTTATTAACAGTGTTCCTCGCCATCAGGCAAACCCACTCCGATTTCAGAGGTACTTGTAATTAACGTCCCCAAGACAAGGACGACAGGTCAACATTTTCGTCCAGCTGTCCGGTGTAAGGGTTGAACCACTTACCTCGGCATCAGCACAAGAACACGCGTTCTCATCCATTCGGTCATGTGGACCTGCGCAACATATACTCACTCATTATACCGCAAATCAACTCAAGATAGAAAACTCTTACATGGTTGTATATGTAGTTTTCTACCGGTTATCTCCCTCAATATTGCAGAAATATTCCGTATTGAGTTAGACATGGCAATTTTTGAAGATGTGGAATAAATTAACAATATACATTGGTCACTATGATGAAAATTCTTACATGCATGTCAAACAAGGAGCTTCTGATCTAGTGGCTAGTACTCCATGCTATTATTTCGTAGACTCAGATTAGAGTTTTATGCAATGTGATTACATATTTTCTGTCAGAGATTTGCTTGCTTGCTTGCTTGTGTTCGTTGGCTTGAGCTCCAACGTGAAGTCCTGTATGTCGGATGAAGGCATCCTGGTGTCCAACATCAGTGTGATGTCATACAGGACCTGAGTTTTGCGTGAGTATCCGTTGTCCCATGTCTGGCCCATTGGTGTGCAGACTGGTGGTTCCTCGCCGTACAGGCAGACACTCTCCGACTTCGGAGGAATCGGCGATCCTACTGACTTTAGCCAGGACCCCGAAGGGACCTGTTGCCCAGGACGCTCGACGAGGACGCGTCAATAGGTCTTGGCCAGTATATAACCCGGGACTGGTGCCTTGGAAACACCTCTGCGTCCCTGTCAGAGATTTAAAAAATGGGAAAACCTCCACAACCTCCGCACTAGCCACGCTGCCTTAACTTTAAAAAAAAAATAAAACCCCACAGCCCCAGATTTCCACCCTAGACCTACACTACAAGGTACTATAAAAAGTAATGGCAGATTATATATACGAGGGAGAGTCAATAAGTAAATCACACAGTTCTGTGGGATGGTAGGTAAATGTAGTTGGTGTTTTATACAGGTGTCATTAGGTGACAGCGACATCGTTTGTCAGGTGGCGCTAAATGTCTTATGTACATGCGCAGCGCATAAACAAAATGGCTACTGTACTTACGGAGAGTATAACCAAAGAGTAACGTGCTGTTGTGCGTTTGTCTTTTTTTTTTTTGTGGGCAAAAGGACTGCTTGCAAAGGACATTCATAAGGAAATGCTTCCTGCTTATGTTGACAAATGTTTGTCCCGTAATGCGGTGCATAGCTGGGTAGAAACATTTTCTCAACGACGCTCTAAATTTGTTGATGAAATCCGATTTGGTCGTCCTGTTGAGATTGCAACAGAAGCAGCGTGTTTCGGAGATGGTTAGATGTGACAGGCGAATAACGATAGACTTTGTAGCATCTGCAATAGGGTGCTCAAGTGGTTCATCATACGGCGTACTGCATGATCGATTGAAATTTAAGAAAGTGTGCTCAGGATGGGTACCCAGACAATTGAAGAAGGAACACAAAATGAACCGATCTTGCCTGTCCTTGAATCATCTCTGTCGATACGAAGATGAAGCAGAAGACAATTGAACATGATTGTTACCGAGGCCGAATCATGGATGCATCACTAACAGCCAGAATCAAAGCGTGCTTCAATGCAATGGAAACATCCTTATTCGCCATGTGTCCAAAAATTCAAGGTAACGTCATCAGCAGAGAATGTAATACTGAGTGTTCTGAGATTGTCAAGGCGTGATTTTAACCAATTTCAAGAAGAAAGGTGACAATGTGAATTATGAATGATACCGTGAAGTCCTAACGATGCTTCATAATGCAATTCGAAGAAAACATCCAGGACTGATGATTAGAGGAGTGTCCCATCTTCATGACAATGTCAGACCATATGCGGTTCGATTAACTCAGGAGAAAATTAACCAACTAAAGTGTGAAGTTCTGGAGCATCCACATTACAGTCCTGACTTAGCCAGCTGAAAACCCACCTAGGCGGGAGACATTTCGCCATTGACGCCGAAGTTGAATGTGACGTAAAACTGTGGTTTAGAAAACAGAGCAAGCAGTTCTATGCAGCCGGTTTGGGAGGAATGATAAAATGATGGGATAAGTGCATCAATGTTGGTGAAAATTATGTTGGAAAATAAAGTGACTATATATATATATATATATATATATATATATAATATATATATATATATATATATATATATATATATATATATATATATATGTGTGTGTGTGTGTGTGTGTGTGTGTGTGTGTGTGTGTGTTTGTGTGTGTGTGTGTGTGTGTGACAGTACAAAATAAGATAAAGATAGTAAAGTTATAAGAAGTGGGAGATAGAGAAGAGAGGTATAAAGAAAGGTGTATAGGATAAAGATATAGGGTGGTTCTTTCCGGTGTAGAAGTAATCACTGATATGTGAGAACCCTTAGTTTCATCTATCAACTTCACAAGTGTACGGGTATACAGGTACAACGCACTTGTCTTAACTGACACTAGTTCAACCACTCAAAAGAATAAGCTAACACTAAATAAAGTTTGATTGCTTCTCAAAAGAAAATACAAAGCATCGTGTGAAAACAATTCCAATCAATATAAGAGAAATACCGTAAGACAACTAACAATAGTAAAATACAATCAAATAAATGTCATCAATAGAGAAACGCAACTAATCCAATATTGTCAGATAGTTGAAACAGTATAATCAGAAGAATCTAACATGAAAGTGCACCCAGTCTACCACGGCTAGTTTCCACACCAATCATTTACTCTCCGCTCCCCTGGTTTACCCAGGCACTCAAATAGACGACAACCTGAAATTTAAACAAACAGACACCCTTGACTATCATAACTATGTGAGCATCATCATAAGGTATTATCGATCGCATCGTCATCCTCGTTGCCTTCTGCGACATGTATCAACATCGGGTTAGTGACATTCCTTCACAGCCTGGGTGGTCATCACCATCAACCAGTGTTCCTCGACGCCAACATCAACCCATGTATCACAAAAGCAGCGCCCTACCCACTTCCGCCACATATAACGCTCACATCACTCATAGCCACTACAAGGTATAGGCTCAATTCCCTGGCAGGGGAAGCTAAGCACATAAACACTACACCATGTGCGAAAATCAAGTGATATTAAGACGAAATACATACATACATACATAGTCTTTTCGGAGCGGACAAACACCCGCACCTTGACAGTGGGACAGACAACAACACCTTCTGGTTTGCTTGTCCCCACTGGCTAGACCGACCATACGCACTGATAACTGGACACCACGTCTTAACAGCTATATCAGGTAACCCTAACAACAACATTTCTGCCTCCAAGGCCAACAAGGTGACATGTACTCATTATCATTGGCGCCATCTTCGTCCTCATTAGCACGTATTAATATTATATATACGTACATATTCATTCTTGACAACATAAATTCCCCTTGTCATTAATCACAACACACTTAAACCATCATAAACATAGCAATTTATCAATAACATGTATCCCCCTTATAACTCCTTCCATCATGCGTCGCCTATTGGTAACCATAAAATTCTTTTGTCTTTAATCACCACACAATTAACACGTCCTAAACATAGCAATTGATCAAGAACCTGTATTCCTTTAGTAACTCTATTTCCCATCATGCATCACCTATTGGTAACTCACGCCATAAACCATTTATGCCCTTTATTCCTGATGTTCCGCGACTTTTAGGTTGTTCAGCTAACTCGTTGTATACGTTATTCCCCCGGCCGTAATCTTACCTCGCTTTATCTCTCTCTAATCGGACAATAGACACCACAAAAGACACGCATTCCTTCTTGTGCCCACCTCATGTCGATGATTCTCACCTGTCCTTATTGTCTGGATTGACCTAGTGGCCTCTTCTAAGTTTCATGCCCGTCTGTTAGGCTCAACTAATTTGTTTGTTTATGTCTGAAGCGGGCGCCCTTTTGCCTCGATAATGCCCACAGTATGTTATGCCCTTTTCAATCAGATACCAGCCTGCTAGTGCATATAATTGTTGTATAACGAATTGCCCACACGTTTAGTTTATCTACTAGGTTTCTCTATTCCGTAGCTAACTACTCTGATCAACAGTACTCAGTATTAACTAGTTTGGTTAGCTGAGAGTCCTTCGCAGAACGGCGCAGTCAACCCTGATATTCGTCGATTGTTTGTGACTTCTGACTGCGTTCAATAGCTTGCCATCGCCTTCTGAAATAGACTGCCATTACAGTTAGTTAGTTAGTTAGATATGGGTCCTTTTCAGGACGGCACCGTCAGTCCTAGCCTTCACTGACTGATCATTATACCTTGGCCAATTTAACTACATAGTTTTCAGTAACTTTCTAAGCTAAGGTACCTTATTATAGTCTAACTATTATACAAATTATGTCTATCTAGTCTTACGCCAACTTACGTTATACTCCCGTTGTCCATTTGTTCTTCTACGTTTCACAGTTGACTATATTTTGCTCGTCGTGGAGTTCGCCCCACGTTCGCCCCACGTCTTATCTGACTATAAGTCTTCAGTGCGATTCCAACACATGTGTCCCCTGGCTAGTGTATTTAATGTGTGACTTTGAGCCATCCACTACAATTATGAGCGGCTTTTTCCAACACTTAAGTCCGTGTTTCTTCTGGTCCTTAGGTATATCTGCCAGTCCAGAGTTTATACAGCCTTCTTGGTCCCAAAGGATTCCGAGGTTGAACACTCACCGTCCCCAAAGTTAAATTGGTTCTCTCCAACTGCTTTCTGTACCGCGTATATATTCTAGATAAACCGTGCCACGTAGCGTTTGAGGCAAGAGTCGAATGATTTAGATTGGATAAGAAAATAGTGGCAGACAAATAAAGTAAGTCACCGTACGTCACGCAATAATACAATAGTTACTAGATGACGTCACGGGGACTACATTAGGTTACTATAGTCAGAGAAGCTTTTTGACAACAGCAATAGAGAAAGACAAACAGGAGGACACCATCACGATATCGAGAATATTCAACTAAAAGACATTATAGGCACGACATAGGATGGTCATGCAAGATGAAGAAATAACGGCACAATCTAGATTATGGAGAACGGCCAAGAATGAATACATGGCGCAGAGGAAATGAAGAGAATATTTGGCGTCACAAATGGCCGATCGAATTATAGGCAAATGGTCACAGCTTTAGTACGTCAGTAAAGGAACTTAAATGTAAACAATTAGAGATGGACCATGCTCTAGTATTTGTCATTTAGTTATCAATATGGTGAGTTTGGATTTCGGGAGGCGAAACGGTATGTTTCAATCATTATTTATTTATTATATTCTGACCGATCCTCCCAGTTGTATGGGAAAGGTCATGTAACTATTTATTGATTATCTATCCGATTTATCAACACCATTAAAGTAAATATGACGTGGATTATCATCGTTTGCTGCTGTCATTTTGTTGACATTCAATTTACGGTTCCCGTTAACCTGTTATGATGTTCTGGGACAGACAACGAGTGTAATTTAAGGACACTAGCATCACAGCAAACCACGCCTTTCTGAAATCACGTAACCATGCTCTCCTTCGTCCCGCGAAAGATCCTCCAATCCGTGCCTCTCGTACCCCGATTAATTTGCATACTCACTCTGCATCATATAATTAACTTAAATCTCTTCACCCTGTTACGACCTTGTTTTGGGTTCAAAGTCCTGTCTGAGTTCATGCACGTCTCCCACTGCCCAGGTTATTTCTGACCTCGCTTACACCTATACATTCTGCAGCACCTGTTGTTTCCCTGACAGGTTCGAGCCCACGTATATATTACATTTGGCATTTTCCCTCAATAGAAGCCACTAGTTAACAATGAAAGGTAACCTAAGGGTTATTCGGTCGCGCTACTCCCGCTCAACCTCTCACTATTATTAAAACTAGTCCTGGTCTATGAACTTTCTATATGTTTCAAATATTATTCCAGTCCATGTCCCCCAGTAAGCTTGGGCGGTTTGTGTAAGCCAATTCCCATACCGTGTCATATATATATATATATATATATATATATATATATATATATATATATATATATATATATATATATATATATATATATATATATATATATATAATCTCATCATGTTTCTCTGTACCTTGCCGGTGTCGAGGTGAAGTATAAGACATCGTGAGAGTGCCCGCTTATGGGCTTCATGTATCGATATTCTCATAGAATGTTATTCCCTGCGTCCATCGTTTACGTGTTCGGCCTCTTCCTCTGCTTCCCACTGGTGTTTGTACTTCTTAGTTGTTCTACGAGCAGAATGAAGATTCCCTGCAGGCTTGCTATGCCAGTCGCAGGTTTAGGACAACAATCTGACCATAGGGAGTCCATCCCATATTACAAGCCATATGCCGTTAGACCTGACCTCGCGGTCATGGTTTCAAAATGAATGCCAATTGAACAGCCAAGGTGTATGAGACTTTACCACGTCAGAGACTATGTGGTACTGCCGAACATTTTCGATGACGGACATCATTAACATTAAGTGTCTTAATATCAGTTGTTTGAATTCAGGATACAAGCATTGTTCATATCATTTCAATCATTCATTATATTCTGTTAAACTTACCAAGAAGGCGTTAGTTAATTCTTTATCATATTTACGTGTATGAATTGGGTTACACAGTAGTGTGATAGTGCTACAGCGCTATTTGAGGCTCCATCTCTTAGTATTAGGCGAGCTGTGAGATACGAATAATTTTATTCTTCAGGTCTACAAGAGTGAGTATCCTCTTCTCTGACGACCGTGACTTGCCTGTGCTCTCTTAGCCTTCTACCTGGAAACCTTACTTGATCCCTTAGTTTAGTTCTGCCAGAGTGGCCTGAAACAGTTCAATAAGGAGTCTTGCGAGCCATTTCTAGTTTTCTTTTAGTAGACGGCAACCACTAGTTGGAGATATTTATCTCTCAACTCAACTTAGCACCCCACACTGGTTATACCCCATTATACATCCCGCTGCAGTTCTCTCCCCTTAATTGTAACCCAGACGGGGTTTTACAGAAATATATAAATGAGGGAAATTCCTCATATACAATGAAAATGAGGGAACCATTTGTTTATAATGTTAAGGGAATTTCTACCGTTAGTTAGTTAGTTAGTTAGTTAGTTAGTTAGTTAGTTAGTCACAGTTCCAACATCACAGCAACGGGTCGTCCCCATTTTGCTTCGTTCCTGTGCCAAAGAATGTCATGCAAACGCTCCTCACCGCCGAATGTAAAGTGGAAAAGACGGTCTCGACAAAAAACAGACCGCACAGATGCCTGTGCATAATGCCGCCCCCAAATGTCACCAATAGTCCCCCCCCGAAACACCAATTCATCTCTGATGGAATCGGGATTCATTTTCCATCTGGATGTTTCCCATATGTTCACCTACACAGTCCCCGAAAAAACAGTTATCACCGACGGGAGTGGCAGTCAACCAAAGCCCAGCAGCACGAATTTCCCGCATAAAGGGAAAATCCCGGGCAAATCTGGGACATGCCATCTCTATCACTCCGAACATCAGTCCTCGTTCCAAAAGCCTCGGGGAATTCACAAGCACTTTTACACAAACTCACGCTCCAAAGTCGCGCCCAAACATCACTCTAGCAGGGCGACGAAAAAATAAACCTCCTTAGTCCCTCTTTCGACACGCGTGGGAGGCTCAGTGTTCTTTGGGGCCCCCGGGAAAACACGGATCCCTACCGTATCGGGAAGGGTATTTCTGATAAACATGTTTACCGGGGGAACGAACTTCATTTATTCGGGATGAGCTGAATTTTGTTCGCATATCCTTTACAGGACATTGATGTCAATATCAGCATCTTTCAGCTGATTGTTATTTCTTGGGCAAGATTTCCTCAGTAGTTTGCATTGCTTTCTGACGACCGGCTCACATACCCCGGCTGTATTTTGTTTCCCGAACCCGGGGGCCGGGGTTTTCTATTGACTTGAATTAGAAAAGATCCCGGGATCTATCATGCAGAAATTTCCCCACCACCCCATAAACACTGTTAACTAAATCCCTTTTGGATACTAATGCCGGGTATTTTAAACTCGGGAAAAATCCATTGGACATACTCCGGAAAAAAGAAAAGTCGGCTTCACGATTTTCCTTTTTATGTGTGAATTTTCAGGACTCCGTACTACAGGAGTCACGCACACTTCTTGGAAAAATTACTCTAATGTGCTATTTATCAAGCAAAATTGTTATTCTTAGAGCACCCTTTTCAGAAAAAAAAGAGCAAAAATTCCCTAGGTCTACAAAAAGACTGACCAAATTTCAACGTGTTTTTAAGTGGAACAGGCTGGGGTTTCCTACAGTGTGTATTCACTTTTTTTTTGTTGCTTTATGATCGTAGCGTATGACAACCTGCGAAAGACAAAATGCCCACCACCGAATGTAGAGGGGGCTAATATACAATGCTTACAAGGGTGAGGCGTCCAAAACTTTTCTTAAATAATAATCTATATCTATAAAACAATGTATGTATGTAAAAATATTGTATGTATGTAAATATGTATGTCCTTTATTTTGTTTTGCGAAAAGGCCCTCCATTGAGATGAAATTTTCTACACGCTTCCTTTCATTCCAGAGCTGTCAACTGTCTAGTTTTTTTTTTTTTTCTTCCTCCTCCTCCCTCCTCCCCCTCCCCAAAAACGACGTAAAAAATTTATGATGAATGAAAAACCCCCCAAACAAAAACCCAGGAAGGGAAAGAAATGCGTGACTACACAAATCGTCACACGGCAAAACCATCATCAATGCCGTGCCGGCTGGGGGAGGCGTTCATGGCTCTCCGTGATCTCATCTTTTGGTTTTTTGGATCAACTCTGCTGCTGATATTTCCCCCATCCACGCAAAATCAAAAACAATTCTCTTTTTTGTGAGGAAATTATCTACAGTCGTGTGAAAAGGGGGAACTAGACGAGTATGAATTTGGATGGCGAACTCTCTCCTCCTCTCTTCTCCTCCCTCCTCCTCCCTCTACCCCCTCCCCCACCCTCCTCCTCTTCTTCCCCCCCTCTCATCCCTCTCCCCCACTCCCCCCTTTTTCTCCCTCTTCCTTCTCCCTCTTTTCCCCTCCCCTTTTCCTCCTCCCCTCCCTCCCACTCCCTCCCCCTCCTCCCCCATCTTCCCCCCCTCCTCTCTCTCCCCCCCCTTTTCCCCTCCTCCTCCTGCCTCCCCCCTCCTCCTGCCTCCTTCTCCTCATCACCTCTCCTCCTTCTCCCTTCTTCTCCCTCTTCCCCCTTCCCCCTCCTCCTACCTCCTTCCTCCCCCCCTCTACCCCTCCTCCTCCCTCCACCCTCCTCCTCCCTTCTCCTCCTCTTTCCCCCCCCTTTCCTTCCCCCCTCCTCCCCCTTACCTCCTCCTCCCCCTCCTCTTTCCTCCTCCCTCCTCCTCTTCCACCTCCCCTTTTCCCTTTCCCCCCCTCCTCATTCTCCCCCCTTCCTGCTCCTCCTTCCTTTTTCTCTCTCTCCCCTCCACGTCCTTCCCCTCCTCCCCCCCCCCTCCTTCTCCTCCTCTCCCTCCTCCTCCTCCTACCCTCTTTTCCCCTTCCCCTCCTCCCTCTCCCTCCTCCATCCTCCTCCTCCCCTTCCTCCTTTCCCCCCCTCCCCTTCCTCCCCCTCCCCCCTCCATCCCCTCCCCCCTCTTCCTCTTCCCTTTTTCCTCCTCCTTCTTCTCCTCCCCCCTCCCCCTCTTCTCCTCCTCCTACCCCCTCCTCCTCTCCTCCCTCCCCCCTTTTCCTCCCTCCTCCCCTCTCATCCTCCCTCCCCCTCTCCACTCTTCCCCCTACCCCTTCCTCTTCCCTCCTCCCCATCCCTCCTCCTTTCACATTCCCTCCTCCCTCTTCCCCCCCCCCTCCCTCATCCCCCCTTCTCCCCCTCCTCCTTCTTTTCCCCCTCCTCCCCCCCTCCCCCTCCTCCTTCCTCCTCCTCCCTCTCCTCCTCCTCCCCCCTCCCTCTACCTCCTCCTCCTCCTCCCTCTTTCCCCCCCCTTCTCCTCCTCCTCCCTTCACATTCCTCCTCCTCCCTCTTTCCCCCTCTTCCCCCCTCCCCCCTCCTCTCCTTTTTCCCCCTTCCTCTTCCTCATACCCTCCTCCCTCCTCCTCCTCCCCCTCCTCCCTTCCCCCCCCTCCCCCCTTTCCTCCCCTCCCCCCTCCTCCTCCCTCTACCTCCTCCTCCTCCTCCCCTTTACTTCCCTCCTCCCCCTTCCTCCTCCCCCTCCTCCCCCTCCTCCCCCTCTACCTCCTCCCTCCTCCTCCTTCACATTCCTCCTCCTCCCTCCTCCCCCCCCCCTCCCCCTCCCCTCCTCCTCCTTTTCCCTCTTCCTCCTCCCTCTTCCTTCTCCCTCCGCCTCCTCCCTCCCCTACTCTCTCCTCTCCTCCCCCCTCCCCTCTCCTCCTCCTCTCCCTTCTCCTCCTGCGTTCTCCTCCTCCCCTCCTCCTCCTCCTCCTCCTCCCTCCTCCTCCCCCCTCTACCTCCTCCCTCCTCCTCCCTTCACATTCCCCCTCCTCCCTCCTCCTCCTCCCTCCTCCTCCCTCTCCTCCCCCTCTTCCCCCTCCCTCCTCACGCCCCCCTCCCCACATTACTCCTCCCTCCTCCTCCTAATCCCTCCTCCTCCCTCCTATTCCTCCTACTCCTCCTGTCTCCCTCCCTCCTCTTCCTCCTCCACCTCCCTCTTCCTCCTCCTCCTCCATTTACCCAAAGACAGACAGACAGTCAGACAGATAGTCGGGAACGGGATCTTATATGACTACTTATATAATTTAAATTAGATGCTCTCCACCATGGGCTGGGCCGGGTCAGACAGACAGACAGACAGATAGATAGATAGACAGACAGACAGACAGACAGACAGTCGGGAACGGGAACTTATATGACTACTTATATGAATTAAATGAGATTCTCCCCACCAGGAGTTGGCGATGCCGGGTCAGACAGACAGACAGATAGATAGTCGAAACGGGAACTTATATGACTACTTATATGAATTAAATGAGATTCTCCCCATCAGGGTCTGGGCGAAGACGGGCCGGTCAGACAGGACAGACAGATAGACAGACAGACAGACAGACAGACAGATAGTCGGTAACGGGAACGAGAACTTATATGACTACTTATATGAATTAAATGAGATGCTCCCCACCAGGGTCTGGGCGAAGCCGGGCCGGGTCAGCTAGCATCAATATAAATGAATTAAAATGTTTAAATATTGTCTTTAATGTTATAATATAATGAGGTATATTTAATAATATAATATAAACATATTCATTATTTTATTAATGCGTTGTGATTTGAATTTGCCATATTGAAATCCAAATAGTTTTAATAAATGTATTAATTCTACATATTAACATAACATTTGTGTTCAAATGTATAACAATTGTGATTTATTACGTGTTATTAACATGCCATTTATATATATTTGGGGATTCTATAATTGTAGAATTGACAGACACGAATAGAGAAACAAAATCATATTTACAGGACATCGTTGTCAACACCAGCATTTTACTACTGTTGTTGATGTCTTATCAAGTTTACGTTCAATAGTTTGCCATTGCTTTCTGAACGATCGGCTCCCTTACCAACACGTTAAAACCCAGCGCGACGCGGTCTGCTGCCATATCAGTCGCAGCTGTATTTCGAACGCGGGTAAACGGGATTTGGAATCGCGTACGCAAGCCCTTAGCCACCGAAACCGGCCGTTAAGAGATAAAACAGTTATATAAGGGAAGACAATGTTAAGAGACGAGCAGGGAGATTATGAGTATGTGCTCCATGAAGACGCGAGACAGAGGATGTTGTAGATTCATTACAGCTGAACTTTAATTCTGACATTGCGCTTGAAGCCCGCGATATTATCGAAACTTCTCTGAAAGAGAGTATTTTTGCTACATGACAACACATGGCCCTATACTGCGCATGCACCATGTGCTCTGACATCCAGCATACAATCCAGCCTCGGAGCCATCGTACTTTCTTGTATTTGAGCCCTTGAAAGAACATTTGTGGGGTCAGATAGTTGCAGATGACAACGAGGTAATGGAGGCGCTGTATAATTGGTTGAAGCCTACAATTAAAACCATGTTCCTAGATGCACTTTAGATAGTCTGTTATGGGGCGGGGTTCTGTAAAAGACAGGCAACTGGATTGCGGTGTCTATGTCTCTCGGTTTCTTTTTCTAAACAACATGCGAAAAGTCACTCTGTACTTGGTGCTCATTTTATGGTAAATAAAGATATTCATAGATGAATTAATGCTTTCAATTACATAGCTGAATCCGGCCATCATTATTGTTATGCTCACAAGTTCTCCATTAACAGAGAGACGAGGCTCAAAGGCAACTGCGAGCATCATTATTGCAGAAGGTAAAAAACATATAATAAACAAAGTAGAAATTGTTGTTACCATTTTTGCAACTTTACGATTGCGACTAGACATTTTTTCCGCTTGTGATGTCACCGTTGTGGTTGTTCTCCATTTGGCGTTGTTATGCAGTTGAACAGAAAGAATTAACGTACAGGAGGCGACGATAAGAAAAGCTGCAAGTGGAATGCAAAAGTTGTTCACCGACAGAGTGATCTTCTCTACGTTTTCTCGGCCTTCACCGGAAACAAGCCCAACAATAGTTTTGTTTTTCAAGGGAGAAAACTTCCATCCCAAGCCGTTAACGACATATAAAGGAGAAATGCTGAATGTGAAGATCATGAAGATGCACACGACGGCCACGGTCGCTCTTTTCGGGGTCAGGATGTTTTTAACCTGGTGAAGAAAAAGATTTTACAGACCATATAAACGTTGTGGTTTATATGACACCATCATATTTGTGTATATCTTTTTGTGTTTATCTTATCTATGTAGCCAATGCCATTGGGTCATTTTTGTCACACATTATAAACGGGCGTTTGGAACGGCATATAGAGCATGATACATATTGTACAGACCATCTGAACTTCCAGGAATGATATCACTGCTGTGCCCCCCACTTTCAAAGACATTTTTCTTTTTTTAAACCCTTATT
>JACEFZ010023902.1:0-24095 GCA_014155875.1 Cepaea nemoralis
CTATGCGACACAATCACTGGGATATTCAAAGGTACACGTACACCCACGACATTTGTTTACACACTGATTGTAGTACGTCCTGCTATCCAGGCTATCTAATCAACTACAATGATCTACACATACACTCTTCTATCCTACTTACAGTCCTGTTAAACATGGTCGCATGGCGCCTACATTCACAGGCCGGCAACCTCTGCCCACGGCACACGACTCGACTCCGTGCTGTAACATGTCCTCCCGCCTGGTCGCGGCAACACTATTCTCATCAATCGGGACACGCTTGAAATATCTCGCGTACACTCATTTACTTGCCGTCGACGATTCTCGGCGTTTCATTGCCACAAGGGATATTCAGTTCTCAGCCGACACACTTCTCTGCTTTCGTGATCTGTCTGTCATGGCTTCCCAACTCCGACTGACTCCCTTTGTCCGTGCGCCCTGCTCGACCCTCCTAATCACGTGGCCTCCTCCTCGCAATTCTATTGGCCACTATCTTTAGCCCGTTACCGGTGTCTTTTCCCTTATCACTCTCCGTGCTTATTCATCACTATTAATGTTTCAACAATCTATGTTGCTGTTAACCAGGTCTTAAGTAATCTGACTCATGGCACAGATATTCATGAGCAGACATAGAATAGAATTACAGAAGTATGACACGTATGTGGAGCTTGTGGAAGCATCCACTGGCACTGGAAAGGACACACATTGAGAACACTTGTTACTAGCATGAATAGAAGGTCCTTCCTATGGAATTACAGAAACCCCGGGAAGGTTAACCCGGTCAACAAATGCCCGCAGAAGTCGGATGTGTCGGCCTAACGGCGCAAGAACGCAGCTCTGCTGTAAACAGGCACAACGCAATCACATCCGGAAAAAAAAAACTCCGGATGAACAAAGAAGAAGAAGAAGAAGAATTACAGAAAGAAAATTTGGGCTTATAGTGTAGTGTACAATGTAGAGAGAAAGAGTGCTCTGACTTAAAGAATGAAACCTCAGAGGTCAAAGGTTTGAGTGTGGATCATCATCATGATGTGCCATACAGATAGTCATGGGTGGTTATGGTTCGCTGTCTGACATTTGGTTACCAGTACTCTTGTTCTGATTATGCCATGTTGTGAAGCCATCTGGGTATTTATCTCTTTGCCCCCCCCCCCCCCCCCCCCCCCCCTCAAGTTGCCAGTTGTCACTTAAGTTTTCAGGTTATTTTCTCCTCATAATGCAAGAGACATGAATGGATGAGATGTGCCAAACAGCTTTAAAACTATGTACATGCTTTAAGGCACAATGGGTATATGGTGCTGCGTCCATATTTGGTTCATGTGCTTGGCTGATAAGCCAATGGTGCGAGTCTACCATCTGAGGGATTATGGCTGAATGCCTCTAAGTCAGAATCCTGCCCAGATGTGCGACAGTATTCTTAGCACCACTGCGTTATGAGGCAACGATATGTTTGGGACCAGGGGCTTCGGTCTCTGTCTGGCCTGGTCGAGCTGCGGCAAGAGGCCTCTGCTGTCCTGCTGATCAAAGTGGGCGTGGGATGTCCGATATTCACTCCATGCGGTGTGGAGGTGTGAAATCATTTGTAGACGACTCCCGGGAAGGTTAACTCGGTCAACAAATGCCCGCAGAAGTCGGGTGTGTAAACAGGTACAACGCAATCACGTCCGAAAAAAACCTCCCTGGATGAACGCAGAAGAAGAAGAAGAAGATTTGTAGACGACTTAGTTCTCAGTCCCAGACACTTGGTCTATGGCTCACAGCTAAGGGATATGGCTGGACGCCTCTAAGTCAAAATCTTCCAGATGTGAGGGCCTGCCTGTCATTCACCTTCTGCTACATGGAGGTGCGATGCTGAGCCGGCAGTATCAGCATGCCTTCCTTGTTCCAGACGTACTGGTCATCCTTTCCTCTGGAGAAAACAAGGCAGGCAGAGAGAGGGATCATGCTGCATGGGCAACACATGTTCTCTGAATCCATGCCTAGGCATTGTGCGATGTAGTTTTAGACCCAGTCCACATACTTTTGTCTGTAAAGGTTGGTAAGGTGCCACTATATAGTTTTATAGACCAATCAGCACTGGGTGGGTCATGTGGTCAGTGTCTCGCTGGCCGCCTTCACTTCCCAAGCCATTTCCTGGTACCCATTTAAGGCTGGGTTGACCCGGGAGTCTGGGTCAGTTTTAACTTTCCGCCCATATGCAGCTGTGAACCCATGACCACCAGGTCTCAGGTGAGCATCTGGCTAGGACGCCACCACGAAGGCTAACCCGGTCAACAAATGCCCGCAGAAGTCGGATGTATCGGCCTGTCAGCGTTTCAGTCACTCGTTAGTCTTGGTTATGACAGAAATTAATACATGCATTAATAATCTGTCAACACAGTGTACATGTATAGGTATTTATTAACGTAAATATGTTCTACGTTAATCACAATTTACGTTTATGACAATTTATGGCGAAATACATTACAATACTCAGAAATGCATTCGTGCGCTCTCGTATCGCAGGTTATCTCACATACTAGCGCACAGGCTATTCAATGCCACACTCTCTCAGCATTAGCAAACTCAGGTATTCAGTATACTCTCTCTCACAAATATTCAAACACATCCTCCCTCAACCACAGTCTAGTCCAGTCTGTCTGTTTCTACCCTTGGTCGGTGGTCACGTGGTACTTGACCTTGTGTCGTCCGTAATAGTCGTGCTAACTAGGATGTCTTGGTATTCTGGATATTGTCCTGTCCTTCAACCGTCTGTTGATGGCTGGTGGCTCAGGTCGTCCAGTCCAAGGTTGTACTGTCATTCAAGGACACTGTCCTGTCTATAAACCCCATGTCCTGTCTATTAATGGGTGTATAGTCCTTTCTACTCTACCCATGCTATACCTATGTCCTGTCCCTGTCATATGTCCTCTCTTTCATACTCCCAGGACTCTGACACGGCCTAAGGGCGCAAATAAACTTGGCACCGCGCAAAAACATCAGAGTGAGAGTGGAATGTCCTTCGAAGCACCCTGGAAGGTTAACCTGGTCAACAAACACCCGCAGAAGTCAGATGTGTCGGCCTAAGTTCGCAAATAAACGTGGCACAATGCAATTACATCTGGAAAAAAACAACACTCCGGATGAATGCAGAAGAAGAAGAAGGAGAAAGAGAAGAAGAAGGATGCCACCACAGCTCCAGAACAACTTTTACAAGATTTTATTTAATGAATACGTAAAGTGATATATGTGATGGCAGATGATGATGATGAAAGTGATATGTTTGTGTTTATATACCAGCTGGCAACAAAGCCACCAAATGTTGATGTCTATCAAGGGTACATTGAGTACGAGGTGAAGTCGGGCCAACCGGCCAGGGTCCAGTGCATCTTTGAACGGGCCCTCAAGGACAACTGCCTGGTTGCGGATCTCTGGTTGCAATACACAAAATATCTGGTAATGTTGTGGCTGTGTCTGTGAGAACAGTGCTTGTACTTGCCTGTTTGGTGTTGTACTTGCCTGTTTGGTGTTGTACTGTTGTAAAACTTTGTAACCACACAGAGTATGTCGATGTGATGAATGGTTGAAAGGCTATCGAAATATTTAGAAATTGTGTGGTAGTGCGGTTGGGATTGTAGTAGGAATCTGACTGTGATTGTATTTGAGTATAGTTCAGATTGTGTTGTGGCAAGACTGGGATTGTATTGGAGTTTAGTTCAGATTGTGTTGTGGCAAGACTGTGATTGTATTGGAGTGATTGGGACATATGATAGAAATGAGATTTTATTGGAGTTTGGTTGGGATTATGTTATTGTAAAATTGAAATTAGAGTTTGGTTTAGATTGTGTTGTGACTAAAACCAGGATTGCATTGGAGTTTGTTAGGATTGTGTTGTTATACAACTGGGATTGTAATGGAGTTTGGTGAGATTGTGTTGTGGTGGAGCTGGAACAGTTTTGCAGTGAGACTGGGATTGTGGTAGAGATGACGGATGGAGTTAAGTATTGCTAGGATTGTTTCAATCTGGTTTGGATTGTATCAGAGGTTGGATGGGATTGTTTTAGAGTATGGCTGGGATAGAAACAGTGCCTGGATTATGTTTTTTGGGGGGTTTTTCAGATTATGTTGTGAGCCTGGTTAAAAAGTTAGTTGCATATCTTTTACAGTGTGTCGCAGTCAACCCCAGAATTTTTTGGCTGTTTGTGATCTCTTGGTAGGTTTACGTTCAGTAGTTTGCCATTGCTTTCTGAACGACCAACACCCATACCATTGTATAAAAAAAACCAACGCAAGGCAGTCTGCTGCCAAATTGCCTGCAGCTGTGTTTCGAACGTGGCATGCGGGATTACGAACTGCGTCTGCTTCTCCTTTGCCACGGAGTGAGCCTGGTAGTATGGGCATATTGTAAGCAAATAGAATCTGTTGCTATATATTTATAGGGACACCACGGTAGCCTAATATCAGCCAGTCCATATTTGCTGTGTGGAGTCATGACCAAGTTACATGCTGATAGGCCTCTCTCAGATGTGAAGTTTCAGTAGTGGACGTGCCCACCCCGCTGGTTTCTGTGCTTGACCGGGGAAGGTGTGCTCTGCCACACAGACCTTGTGGAGAAGGCATTGTGGTACCAGGTCGAAAGCCAGGCCTCTACACCGACCTAAATCAAGCAGGACTCGACATGAATGTCATTGCATTGGACTTAACTCAGTCTTCCCGAGTATTCTCTGCATATTACACCCCTTGTCTCTTCTTAATACAATCCCATTCTCCCTAATGCAACCCCCAGTCTCCATAATACAACCCCCAATCTCTCTCTATTACAAACCCCCAGTTTCTCCCTAATACAGCCACCCAGTATCTCCATAATACTACCCCAGTCTCTCCCTAATACAGCCACCCAGTCTCCCTAACACAACCACCCAGTCTCTCCCTAATACAGCCACCCAGTCTCCCTAACACAGCCACCCAGTCTCCCTAACACAACCACCCAGTCTCCCTAATACAACCCAGTCTCTCTCTAATACAACCCAGTCTCTCCGTAATACAACTCCCAATCTCTCCATATTACAACCCCCAGTTTCTCCCTTATACAACTTCCAGTATCTCCATAATACTACCCCAGTCTCTCCCTAATACAGCCACCCAGTCTCCCTAACACAACCACCCAGTCTCTCCCTAATACAGCCACCCAGTCTCCCTAACACAGCCACCCAGTCTCCCTAACACAGCCACCCAGTCTCCCTAACACAACCACCCAGTCTCCCTAATACAACCCAGTCTCTCCCTAATACAACTCCCAATCTCTCCATATTACAACTCCCAATGTCTCCATATTACAACCCCCAGTTTCTCCCTTATACAACTTCCAGTATCTCCATAATACTACCCCAGTCTCTCCCTAATACAGCCACCCAGTCTCCCTAACACAACCACCCAGTTTCTCCCTTATACATCTTCCAGTATCTCCCTAATACAACCCAGTATCTCCCTAATACAACCCAGTATCTCCCTAATACAACCCAGTCTCCATAATACAACTCCCAATCTCTCCCTATTACAACCCCCAGTTTCTCCCTTATACATCTTCCAGTATCTCCCTAATACAACCCAGTATCTCCCTAATACAACCCAGTCTCCATAATACAACTCCCAATCTCTCCCTATTACAACCCCAAGTTTCTCCCTTATACATCTTCCAGTCTCTCCCTAATACAACCCAGTCTCTCCCTAATACAACCCAGTCTCCATAATACAACTCCCAATCTCTCCCTATTACAACCCCCAGTTTCTCCCTTTTACATCTTCCAGTATCTCCCTAATACAACCCAGTATCTCCCTAATACAACCCAGTCTCCATAATACAACTCCCAATCTCTCCCTATTACAACCCCCAGTTTCTCCCTTATACATCTTCCAGTATCTCCCTAATACAACCCAGTATCTCCCTAATACAACCCAGTCTCCATAATACAACTCCCAATCTCTCCCTATTACAACCCCAAGTTTCTCCCTTATACATCTTCCAGTCTCTCCCTAATACAACCCAGTCTCCATAATACAACTCCCAATCTCTCCCTATTACAACCCCCAGTTTTTCCCTTATACATCTTCCAGTATCTCCCTAATACAACCCCAGTCTCTCCTTAATACAAACCAAAGATTCACTTACCAACCAGCTAAATCAACTCAATAATCATTGTTGTCCCTTTGTATTTGGCAGGACAAACTCAAGATAAAGCAACAGATTACGTCTGCGTATGAAAGAGCTGTACGCAATTGTCCCTGGTCATCTCAGTTGTGGGTCAACTATTTACTGGCCATGGAGAGGCAGAACACAAACTTTGCAACAATGAAAGGTCAGTCGGGTGGCCAGGTTGGGTTATCCCCTCTCAAAGAATTAAGGTGCCTCCTTCTCTCTGGGACACCTTGGACAAGGTGGAGTACCTGCTTAGCCTCCTGATCAGGGAAGCATGAAACCATGCCAGCAGGTGATGGATGGAGCTGGGGAGCAGCCAGCAGATAGTTGTTGGTTGTGGTCTCAAGTTTCACTGTGGTAGGCAGAGGATCTCTTTATGGAGACAATATCTTTGGTCACCGACCAGTATGGTCACTGCCAAGAAGGAAAGCAATGGCAAACTACCTTCTTTTCAGATGCCTTTAACATCATGTCTTTTCACAGTCAATATTAGATGTTATTAAAAAACAGTGGTCAGGTGCTTGTGTTCTTTAGGACTGGTGTTTATGAATGCTTATTGGTACATTCTGAAAGAAGTGCTGACTTGACAATTGTATCTCATGATTACTTCATACTTGACAAATTCTGACAATCTGATGTCTTTTTGGAGTGCAAGCTAATTTATCGCCTGTGTGTTATTGGAGCTGGATAGGGAAGCAAAGAAAAGTAACAATGTTAGTTATCATGCATGTCATGAGAGGCAACTAAGAAAGGTTATGCTTAGGACAGCTATCCCATCACATTGAAACATTCAGCCGCAAAATCCAACCAGCCACAAAGAAACAAAAATAAGAAGAATGTTTTGCAGCCAACCAAAAGGAAAGGATGCTCTTCTAGAAGAGCTGTGATGCGTTGTAGAAAATGTCGCCAGGAGTCTTGATTGCTGATTAACTGATTAACTTCCTTTCACCTAGGAAAAATTTCCAGGATTGGCCCCTGGAGTGTTAAAAGTGTGTATAAATTAGGAGAAACAGCACAGGTGGTAGAAAAAGCAGACCTACTCTCGGGCTGGCAGATGGTGCTCTCTGTCAGTGGTGGACAAACTACACGTTATCATTAGTTGGTCCTCATTAAGCCCTTCATTCATTCCTTATGTCTTTGACAATTTTTCCAAGTTATTTCTAACATTAGATTAGCCTGTTCCACTGTTTTGGTCTCTCTATATTTATTGTACCTTGTGGATTCAAAAACACCACTGAGCGTACCCACTGTGGACAAACATTCACAGCCCAAATTGGCCTTATCCGTCACATTCGCTACCGCCATAGGTAATAGTTATTATGCCTTTCTGAAGCATAAACTATTGTCTGTCAAGACGGCAAGGTGCCAATGGAATGGATTCCAAAACAGAGTGCTGTATTATTCTGTTAATTATCACTCTGGGCTTTGGGACGGAGTCTAACGAACGAACGAACGAACAAACTTTATTTTCAAAGGGTTAAGAATTGGACACGCAGGCCCATCTGACATTCTGCCCTTCTCTATTTCCTGTCATACATTATTTCATTCAACATCACTTATAAAGCTAATCTTAGACAACAAAAGAACAATAAGCATTAAAACGCATGAAAAAGAATCAATTATGCATAACTCACTGAGGCTATGTTTAACATGGGCATTATGAATACCTTAGGAAGGTGTAACGTACCATACATATGGGACAGACAGTGAGATGCCTGAAACCCTTGGAAGAAACATGACCAGCCCAGGCCTAATACGCAGATGGTCTTCTGTATGTCCTGTGCTACATCATGACCTGGGTACCTCGAGACATGCCTCTCTGCAGATGCGAAGTTTTGGTGGCAGTATGGCATGTTCCACTGGTTGCTGGGCTTGGAGAGGGGGAGGAGAGCCCTTCAACAGTCCTCATGAGATGCTTCTTGTGTACCGGGTCAGAGGGAAGTCTCTGCACCAACCTCACTCTGATCATTCAGGACTGAAACGAGTGTTTGAAAAGTGGCGGGCTTCAGTTCAAAACTCAAAGACATTGGGTCTGTCCCCCAGGACATGCTGGTGTGTTGGGAAACATGCAGGCGGACAGATTGGCCGGGTCTGCACCACTTGATGGGGTATTTGTGCATGTCAAGGCAGATGTGGTCAGGGCTCATGTGTCATTTAATCATGTGAATGGTGTGGAAGAACAGATAAATCATCACGGCTTGGAGAGAATGGTGCTGCAGGGAGTGACCAGAGGATCTGACCAACACTCGGTACTCTAAGGAAAGGCCAGACGGACACATAATCAGACTTCAACTGGTATTATTAGTACTGGAACTCTTCGCTGGTTGTTGAAGGTGGCAGTGTCCTGAGTGAAGTGATGTCAATTCTTGACTTAACTCGGCTCAACGACCTCATCGTCAGTGTATCAGACTTAAGAGTGAAAACTTCACCCACCAGAATATTCTCAACCAACAAGCTAACCTACCATACCTTTAGTGAGTTCACTTCCTGTGTGTCGTGTCCCATGCTAACATTTGTACAGCTGCGTTGATGTATATATACTTCTGTGTCCTTCCAGAACTTGCTGATAAAGCCTTATCCGTGGGGTTCACACAAGCTTCAGACTACCTGGCTGTGTGGATTCAATACTGCGACTATCTGAGGCGCCGCATCAAGTGGAGTGAAAGTGAGTTTTATCACACAAATGTACAGGAAATATGCTTGTCATTGTACGTATCTTGCTGATGCTCTCATACATCATACAAGACTCAATCTTGTAGTAAGCTTTCATGATTTTCATGATTCCATGATTTACATTTTCACAGCTTTACCGCAGTTCCACCCAATTTTATTCATATTTTTCCATGATTAAGACTTCTTGACAAAATAATAGATTGTAATATGGAAAACATACTCAACAATCAAGGGCTATCAATTCTAGTGAGAAGAAGTGTTGAATTGCTATATAGAGCATAGTTAAGTATGAATGAAGTTAGTGGAACTGCAGTAAAGCTGTGGAAATGTAAACAGTATAAAATAACGTAAAGTAATATAGCTTTACAGAACACAATTATGGAAAACATAGGACGTTGCTGTGCCTAGCCTTCATCAGCAAACAAATACACAAAACACAGCATATAAACACAGAGGAGACACTGCAGTGACTACATTAAAGCAAAATAACTGAATGAGACGAATGGACAGATGGAAACAATTAGAACAATGAACAGAAAATGAACAAAATGTGCTACTTATCTGAGAATCCCAGGCTGTTTGTAAATGTTATACAGAACCTTTACTGTTGTATGAATGTGAAGCATGGAGAATAAGTTGACAAGCTGACAAACATCTCATGTCAAAATAAATGTGGTTTCTGAGGAATTGCATAGAAAACCTATACATTTATTAGAGAAAGCCAAGATTTTTGGGGTATGTTATGAGAAAAAATAAACATGAAAACTCAGTGATAGCAGCCAAATCTGGACAAGAACACCAGCCTTATCTGACACTCTGGTGGTCATCTGAGATGGTGAGCCATGCACTCTGGTGGTCATCTGAGATGGCTAGCCATGACTGCCCATGCTAATTACATGGCACATGATGATGTTGAAACTATATCAACCTCCTGCATGCTCCAAAGACAGACAGCACTCACGTCCTTATAAAACAACCAAGGGGCTTCTCATCAAACGCCTTACACTTGGGTACAGCTTTTTCCATGGCAAATAGCCAGTTTGGGGTGTGAAGCATCAGGTCTTCACATTTTCTAGGTCATACCATCATGAGTTGGTGTCTCCAGTTTCTATTATCAAATGCCTTACACTGGGGTATATTTAACCACATGGCAGATAGCCAGTTTGGGGTGTGAAGCATCATGTCCTCACACATTTCTATCCTCAACACCTTTCAATCCCTAACAATTCCCAGGAAATTCTGAAGATGACCCAGTACAAATGTTCTCGGACTGAGTGGCTCCTAGAGCACAACTAACGCAAGGTCCCTGTACTGCACAGGGTACCTGGTACTAGGCACATATTGTTATGTAGCCTAGAGCTGCAGTGTTAACATTTCTATTATTTCTGTGTGTAGTATTGTATTATCTTGTTCATATTTATTTTGACATATTGGGTTGGCATTATTCATTCCTTGCTGTCTCTACTTTAGCCTCCTTCACCATTATCATCTTCCACTTGTGCTGCCAAGCGTCGTGAGGAGGAATAGTTGACGTTCCAATTGCACCCAATTTGTGGCACTATAAGGTGTCATTTTGTGTGATTGTAAAATGTCTTTGGTCTTTGATGTTGTCAGTCCATTTTCATCCCAGGCACCCACTTGCTGTCATATCAAATCATCTTTGGTGTAGCACAAGTGCTGGTAACTGGTGTTGCATTCTAACGAGATGATCTTCTGTCTTAATTTATGTGGCACAAGGTGTTGATCTCACTGTTATTTCATTCTCAGCCTCAGATAGTTAGCAGCTCTTCTCAGACATCACATCTCACAGGTTTTGCTTTTTCATATGTCACTTCATTCATTTTAACATATCAGGAAACTTCCATGGAAACAAGTGGCAGCAGGAGGATGTGAGATTGTCAGAGATTTCCCCACTGTCAAATGAGTCAAGTGTAGGTCAGCATGGTCAAATAGATAAGAACGTATGTTCTTAAACATCCGGTGTGCTAATGCCGAGGTAAGGGGTTCAACCCCTAAACCGGACAGCTGTATACACAGATAAACAAAGCCTTTTATGATATACCAACAACCGTAATGACAGCAAAAAAATGTTTCTTTGCAATATGGCAATTTTGGTCTGTTTTGATTTCAGGTCACGAAGAAGAGCTGGACACTTACAGACTAACTGCAGAGGCAGCAGTAAACTTTATGTATGAAAGTAAGTCCGTGTGGTGTGTGTGTTTGAACTCCTCTTTTTTTTCTGCTCCTTTACTCCTATTGGGGTGTATGCCCCTCAGCCAACTCACTTCAAGCCGTCCTATCTGTAGCTGTCTGCTGCAGCTGCATCCAGGTCCTCCCCATACTGTACATCTCTGTCTCTGACTAGACACTCCATCACATTCAAAACAATGTATTCTAAGCACAGAAGCTACAAATAATTGCACTTTTTATGGCCTGGCATATTTCACTGCATCTCGTCAGGTGATAGGTGCAGTGTCTGTTTTATTAAAATGTTTTATTTCAATTTTTTTAAATTTCAGAAATCGTGGTTTTATGCAAACATAAAGAGTTTGTGTTAAATTTGAAATTACCTTTGGGATATCAAATGCTCCACATTTAAACATTACCTGTGACTGTGTTTTAAGTATTTCATCAAAGTATTATTTATTTTATGACATACAAGTCATCCCCTCACTGTGACAAGTGATGAGCCCAGGTGTCAAATCCATGTCCGACCTTTCTTACGCCATTACTAGTGGAGTTCGTTATCAACTTCACTAGTGTGCCTTCACTTTATATGGGGATTAAGAAGAATGTCTTTATATGGAGATGCAGAAGAATGTCTTTATATGGAGATGCAGAAGAATGTCTTTATATGGAGATGCAGAAGAATGTCTTTATATGGAGATGCAGAAGAATGTCTTTATATGGAGATGCAGAAGAATGTCTTTATATGGAGATGCAGAAGAATGTCTTTATATGGAGATGCAGAAGAATGTCTTTATATGGAGATGCAGAAGAATGTCTTTATATGGAGATGCAGAAGAATGTCTTTATATGGAGATGCAGAAGAATGTCTTTATATGGAGATGCAGAAGAATGTCTTTATATGGAGATGCAGAAGAATGTCTTTATATGGAGATGCAGAAGAATGTCTTTATATGGAGATGCAGAAGAATGTCTTTATATGGAGATGCAGAAGAATGTCTTTATATGGAGATGCAGAAGAATGTCTTTATATGGAGATGCAGAAGAATGTCTTTAGTATGGAGATGCAGAAGAATGTCTTTATATGGAGACGCAGAAGAATGTCTTTATATGGGGATGCAGAAGAATGTCTTTATATGGGGATGCAGAAGAATGTCTTTATATGGGGACGCAGAAGAATGTCTTTATATGGGGACGCAGAAGAATGTCTTTATATGGGAGACGCAGAAGAATGTCTTTATATGGGGACGCAGAAGAATGTCTTTATATGGAGACGCAGAAGAATGTCTTTATATGGAGATGCAGAAGAATGTCTTTATATGGAGATGCAGAAGAATGTCTTTATATGGGGATGCAGAAGAATGTTTTTATATGGAGACGCAGAAGAATGTCTTTATATGGGGATCGCAGAAGAATGTCTTTATATGGAGATGCAGAAGAATGTCTTTATATGGGGACGCAGAAGATGTCTTTATATGGTAGACGCAGAAGAATGTCTTTATATGGAGACGCAGAAGAATGTCTTTATATGGAGACGCAGAAGAATGTCTTTATATGGAGACGCAGAAGAATGTCTTTATATGGAGACGCAGAAGAATGTCTTATATGGAGACGCAGAAGAATGTCTTTATATGGAGACGCAGAAGAATGTCTTTATATGGAGACGCAGAAGAATGTCTTTATATGGAGACGCAGAAAGAATGTCTTTATATGGAGATGCAGAAGAATGTCTTTATATGGAGATGCAGAAGAATGTCTTTATATGGAGATGCAGAAGAATGTCTTTATATGGAGATGCAGAAGAATGGTCTTTATATGGAGATGCAGAAGAATGTCTTTATATGGAGATGCAGAAGAATGTCTTTATATGGAGATGCAGAGAATGTCTTATATGGACGATGCAGAAGAATGTCTTTATATGGAGATGCAGAAGAATGTCTTTATATGGAGATGCAGAAAGAATGTCTTTATATGGAGACGCAGAAGAATGTCTTTATATGGAGATGCAGAAGAATGTCTTTATATGGGGATGCAGAAGAATGTCTTTATATGGAGATGCAGAAGAATGTCTTTATATGGAGATGCAGAAGAATGTCTTATATGGAGATGCAGAAGAATGTCTTTATATGGAGATGCAGAAGAATGTCTTTATATGGAGATGCAGAAGAATGTCTTTATATGGAGATGCAGAAGAATGTCTTTATATGGAGATGCAGAAGAATGTCTTTATATGGAGATGCAGAAGAATGTCTTTATATGGGGACGTAGAAGAATGTCTTTATATGGGGACGCAGAAGAATGTCTTTATATGGGGACGCAGAAGAATGTCTTTATATGGGGACGCAGAAGAATGTCTTTGTATGGAGACACAGAAGAATGTCTTTATATGGAGATGCAGAAGAATATAACTGTGGGATTGGTAAAATGACAGTTGCAGGAGTTCCTAACATATGCAGAACCAAGAAAACTATTCTGGACGCAGAAGACATGTCTTTATATGGGGACGCATGAAGAATGTCTTTATATGGGGGACGCAGCAAGAAGGTCTTAATGTATGGGGACGCAGGAAGAATGTCTTTGTATGAGAGAACGCAGGAAGAAGATCTTTGTATGGAGACGCAGGAAGAATGTCTTTATATGGAGATAGCAGAAGAATGTCTTTATATGGAGAATGCAGGAAGAATGGTATTTATATGGAGATGCAGAAGAATGTTCTTTGTATGGAGACACAGAAGAATGTCTTTATATGGAGATGGCAGAAGAATATAACTGTGGGATTGGTAGAATGACAGTTTGCAGGAGTTCACTGAACATATGCAGAACCAAGAAAACTATTCTGGCCCAAACTGCTCCATTTATGAAGACAAAACGTCATGGAGATGTCATGGTGACTGCTGCTTCCTTGGATATTATTCATGTTGATATCTCAAGATATACACAGAAGAATATGGAACCACAACACAGCTAATGCACTCTTGCCTGTATCACTGCGTGGAATTGCTTTCTTTGGATATATTCATGTTGATATCTCAAGATGTACACACAAGGAGAAGGATATGGAACAACACAACAGCTAATGGACTCTTGCCTGTATCACTGCATGGAATTTGGTTGAAGGATAACACAGACGCCATAAACAAAATATTGCACAATGTTTTGCCTGGCATATTTCATTGCATCTCGTCTGTTGCATGCTGCAGATTTATATGAAGTGGACAAACAATGAATACTGTGGTTGGAATACTAAATACATAGTCATTGATATTGTTCGAATGTCGAAAACGTTAGTTAGTTTGCACATGATGAGATGCAGGGAAATATGCCAGGCAAGAAATGGTGCAATATTTTGTTTGTAGTGTCTGTTTACATTCACTAAGGGAATACTGTTTTGAAGGGTGAAAGGTCAGGAGTTGTTGGCTTGGTAGCAACAACTGTTGTGATAAATATTATAGGCTCTTTTCATTTGACACCTGTTTTATTGAACTGGCGCTGGCTGAAGGGGTTACCAACACAGTTAATAATCCCGCATGCTGCATTTGAAATGCATTTGTGGGCGATTTGGAAGCAGACATCCTTTCTCTGATGTTCATACAATGATATAAGTGTTGGTGGTTCAGAAAGCAGTGGCAAACTACTGAACGTAAACTTGTCAACAAATCACAAACAGCCCAAAAATACTGGGGTTGACTGATGTCCTGTAAAGGATATGCAACTAACTTTAAAAAAAAAATTGAACTAACATTTATCTGCTTTCATTTGTCAACAGATTATGGAAAAGATGGCGACCCTGAGGCAGTTCTGCAGCAGACGTGGGCATTCATAGAAGTATGTTCAGCGACAACAGTGAACCTTGTTTTAGAAACCTTATGTATGATTTCTATTTCGTTTCTATACGATTCCTGTATCTTTTCTATATGATTTCTGTATTGTTTGTACATGATTTCTGCATCATTTCTATATGATTTCTGTAACGTTTCTATGATTTCAGTTTCAATGATAAGTTTCATTTGTGTCAGAAAGGAAACTCACATGTCATTTTGTAAGTTGTTAAATGTTTCCTGCATTGAGAACTACATATGGTGAGAATTTATCATCATGTGCCTTGCCGATAAGCGTATGCGGTCATAGTTTGCCAACTCACACGAAGGCCAGAGTCGTGGATCAGCTCTGTCTTCTTGTCTCGATTAAACCATGTGGCTAAGCAATCCTGATATTTATCTCCTTGCCTTCCCTTTGCTCTTGTCCCATCAATCTTGCCAGTTGTCACTAAGTTTTTTAGTTTATTTCTCTTCATTATGTGCCCAAAAAAAATCTTCACTGTCTATGCCTAATTTCTCGAATCAGTTTACGGTTTTCATCTTTTTCTTCTAGGACTTGCTCCTTGATTTTTCTCTCCATCCATGATGTTCTTTGCATTTTCATCAGAAACCACATTTCCATGCCATTAGATGTTTCTCAGCTTGTCTACTTATTGTCCATGTTTGACATCCATATAACAGTATAGGTTCTGTGTAGCACTTCAACACTATTTTTTTTCTCACTGCATTTGATAGTTTTTTTAAATTGCTCAGTATGGTTTTTTTTTTTTTTTACAAAAGGCAACCTTTGCCATAGCAATTCTTGTTCTAATCTTGGCAAGGCACCATTCATAAGATGTTAGTTATATCTCTTTTGAAATAGTTGAGTCAATTCACTTGTTTAAGAATTGGATATTACATTGTGGTATTTCTTTCTTCTTGGAGATGTGAGAATTGGAAGTGGTGATTATTTATGAGAATTAAAAGGTCCATTTGTGACAATTGGAAATGGTGATTTCTTGTGAGAATTGGAAGTGGTGATTATTTGTGAGCCGGTCTCCCGTAAGTAATGTGATGTGCATGAGAACTGGTAGCAGTTCTCTCCACGTCGGTAAATTATGGGGTATGTGAGCTGGTCGCTCAGAAAGCAATGGCAAACTACTGAGCGTAATCTTGCCAAGAAATCAACAATCAGCTGAAAGATGCTGATGTTGACAGCGATGTCCTGTAAAAGGATATGCGAACAAAAAAAGTTTATTTGTGAGAATCAGAAGTGGTGATTATTTGTGGGAATTGGAAGTGATTTTTTGTGAGAATTGGAAGTGGTAATTATTTGTGAGAATTGAAAGTGGTTATTAGTTGTGAGAATTAAAAGTGGTGATTATCACTTGGAGGACTTGAAGTGGTTGTAATATTTACTAATGGTAACTATGTGTAATCTTGTCCTCTGTCAAATTGCAGGCCAAGTTTTGCAAGAACCAGGAGAAAGCCAGGGAGATATGGAACCAGATCTTGCAGGCTGGTCACGGTGCGGAAGCTGGTCTGTGGCTAGAGTACTATAGACTGGAGAGGTAGTTCTTGGGTTTGAGGCCATTTGTGTGATTTGTTTATCATGGCATTATGTTGTTTGACATACTTTTAGAGCAAACAATTGTCAGGATTGAATGAAATATAAAGAAAGACTATTGTGTACAAATTGAGATGTTTGATTGGCTGGTTGGTTGGTTGGATGGGTGGGGGTGATTGGTTGGTTGGTTGGTTGGATTGGTGGGTTGGGTGGTTGGATGGGTGGGGGTGATTGGCTGGTTGGTTGGTTGGATTGGTGGAGTGATTGGTTGGTTGGTTGGATTGGTGGAGTGATTGGTTGGTTGGTTGGATTGGTGGAGTGATTGGTTGGTTGGTTAGATGGGTGGGGTGATTGGTTGGTTGGGTGGTTGGTTGGGTGGTTGGTTGGTTGGATTGGTGGGTTGGGTGGTTGGATGGGTGGGGGTGATTGGGTGGTTGGATTGGTGGGTTGGGTGGTTGGTTGGATTGGTGGGTTGGATGGGTGGGGGTGATTGGCTGGTTGGTTGGATTGGTGGAGTGATTGGTTGGTTGGTTAGATGGGTGGGGTGATTGGTTGGTTGGTTGGGTGGTTGGTTGGTTGGATTGGTGGGTTGGCTGGTTGGATTGGTGGGTTGGGTGGTTGGTTGGTTGGATTGGTGGGTTGGGTGGGGTGGTTGGATTGGTGGGTTGGGTGGTTAGATGGGTGGGGTGATTGGATGGTTGGTTGGTTGGATTGGTGGGTTGGGTGGTTAGATGGGTGGGGTGATTGGTTGGTTGGATTGGTGGGTTGGCTGGTTGGTTGGTTGGATTGGTGGGTTTGGCTGGTTGGTTGGTTGGATTGGTGGGTTGGGTGGTTAGATGGGTGGGGTGATTGGTTGGTTGGGTGGTGGGTTGGATGGGTGGGTTGGGTGGTTGGTTGGTTGGATGGGTGGGGGTGATTGGCTGGTTGGTTGGATTGGTGGAGTGATTGGTTGGTTGGTTGGATTGGTGGAGTGATTGGTTGGTTGGTTAGATGGGTGGGGTGATTGGTTGGTTGGATGGGTGGGGTGGTTGGATGGGTGGGTTGGCTGATTGGTTGGTTGGATTGGTGGGTTGGGTGGTTGGATGGGTGGGGGTGATTGGCTGGTTGGGTGGTTGGATTGGTGGGTTGGGTGGTTGGATTGGTGGGTTGGGTGGTTGGTTGGTTGGATTGGTGGGTTGGGTGGTTGGATGGGTGGGGGTGATTGGCTGGTTGGTTGGATTGGTTGAGTGATTGGTTGGTTGGTTGGATTGGTGGAGTGATTGGTTGGTTAGTTGGATTGGTGGAGTGATTGGTTGGTTGGTTAGATGGGTGGGGTGATTGGTTGGTTGGTTAGATGGGTGGGGTGATTGGTTGGTTGGTTAGATGGGTGGGGTGATTGGTTGGTTGGTTAGATGGGTGAGGTGATTGGTGGGTTGGGTGGGTTGGGTGGTTGGCTGGTTGGTTGGTTGGATTGGTGGGTTGGGTGGTTGGATGGGTGGGGGTGATTGGCTGGTTGGTTGGATTGGTGGAGTGATTGGTTGGTTGGTTGGATTGGTGGAGTGATTGGTTGGTTGGTTAGATGGGTGGGGTGATTGGTTGGTTGGTTGGTTGGATTGGTGGGTTGGATGGGTGGGGGTGATTGGCTGGTTGGTTGGATTGGTGGAGTGATTGGTTGGTTGGTTAGATGGGTGAGGTGATTGGTTGGTTGGGTGGATGGGTAGGGTAATTGGTTGGGCTTGTGATTGAGTGGTTGGATGTGTGGGATGGTTGATTGGATGGGTGTTTGGTTGGTAGATCCTCTGTGAGACAGCTGTAACTATAAAGTTTGAAGCTCTGGCGTTCAGGTGGTTTGAGCCCAGAAAAGGTCTGGCATCTGTCAGAGTGAGCTTGGTGTAGAGACTGTGCTCCTGGCCAGCTACGAAAGTACTCTCACCATGGGGACTGTCGCAGAGCTCTCAACCCCCCTGCAAGCTCAGAAACCAGCAGGATGTGCCAGACTGATAAAGAAACTTCACATCTAAAGAGAGGCATATTAGGATGTAATCAGGTCAGGATTCAACACATCATATTCAGACTGTCTGGGGTGAGGCCTGGGTTGGTCGTGTTTCCTCAACAGGTTGTGGGTGTTTTATTGTCAGCGGGAGATTAGGAGCAGAACATGAACAACATCTTATGCAGTAAGTTGTAAGAAAGAGAGTCCAGAAGTGCTATGTAGAACCAGTTTTGCTGTATGGCAGTGAATCTTGGAATGTCATCATCCAGGGCCTTTCCGGCAGGTGTGGGTGATCATTCTTCTCCACAAATTGCGATCTCCGACAGTGTGGATCAATTCATGTACTTCCATGCCATGACACAAGAATATCAAGAATGTTCTCTCGCTGTCTTCCTGCGTCTCTCTTTCCACAAATGTTTTCTATTTTCACATGTTTGAGTATTTTGCCTTCTCATAATATGACCAAACAATGATGGCCGCTTCTTTCTGATGTTTGTGATAGGTTGTCATTGTGACTTACCTCCCCTCAACATGTCCAGATTTCTCATTATGGCAGTCCAGTGAATTTTCATAATTCTTCAATAAAACCACATCTCCAACGTTTCTAGGGATTTTCTTGCCTTGGAACATAAATGAACAAATTAGGAAGAACTTGGAAGCAATAGAATTGTGGTTCTTGAGACAATTGTGAATTTCTTGAAATGCCTGTAAAACTAACAACAATTACCTGAAAGAGGCTAATGAAACTAGAACATTATATACAACAATAAGACAGAGACAAACAGCTTTCTTTGGTCATGTGATGAGAAGAGAGGCATTGGAGAATATTGGGAAGGTCAGTGAGAAAGGAGACAGAGTAAGAGAAATGATGCTGAATGGACTGAGGCGGTGGTTTGGAGGAATACCATCAACCGAGTTGATCCAGAACACCAGAGATCGAGATCTGGGGAGAGACATGAACACCTACGCCAACTGACAGGGCATACGGTGATGACTGCCAGCAGACGCCTCCAATGTCTAGCAGTAAACATGATACTTCAATACTAAAGACTTTTTATTCTTACTTGAAAGACATTCTGGTTTATTTTCTGTAGAACATTTGGGGACAACAAGCACTGTCGGAGAATGTTACAGCGAGCCTTGAACTCTGTCACTGATTGGCCAGAATCAGTTACCAAGGCTTACATAAACTTTGAAAGAGAAGAGGGTATGTATTTACTCATTCTCTCATTGGCTAATCTGAAAATAACTGGAGGATGATGGGTAGAAAATGTGCATGGTGTAAGTAATAAATAATATATGAGTAATGAAGACACAAATAATATATTGCACAATTTATTGCCTGACATTTCACTGTGCGTTCTACAAAACATACAGTTTAACACATAGTGAAGTAGGGTAATGAATCTTTTCAACCGAAATACACAACACAAATTGTTATCTGTTTCAGTATCACCTCTGACAGTGAAACTATCAGTCTGTAACTCTAACAATGAAACTATCAGTCTGTAACTCTACAGTGAAACCATCAGTCTGTAACTCTAACAGTGAAACTATCAATCTGTAACTCTAACAGTGAAACTATCAATCTGTAACTCTAACAGTGAAACTATCAGTCTGTAACTCTAACAGTGAAACTATCAGTCTGTAACTCTAACAGTGAAACTATCAGTCTGTAACTCTAACAGTGAAACTATCAGTCTGTAACTCTAACAGTGAAACTCAGTCTGTACTCTAACAGTGAAACTATCAGTCTGTAACTCTAACAGTGAAACTATCAGTCTGTAACTCTAACAGTGAAACTATCAGTCTGTAACTCTAACAGTGAAACTATCAGTCTGTAACTCTAACAGTGAAACTATCAGTCTGTAACTCTAACAGTGAAACTATCAGTCTGTAACTCTAACAGTGAAACTATCAGTCTGTAACTCTAACAGTGAAACTCAGTCTGTAACTCTAACAGTGAAACTATCAGTCTGTAACTCTAACAGTGAAACTATCAGTCTGTAACTCTAACAGTGAAACTATCAGTCTGTAACTCTAACAGTGAAATTATCAGTCTGTAACTCTCATTGGCACCTTTCCGTCTTGACAGACGATAGTTTGGTACATTGTGCTTTAAAAAGGCTTAATAACTACGATCCATGGCGGTGGCGAGTGTGGCTGGTAAGGCCAATTCTTGCTGCAAATGTTTGCCCACAGTAGGTGCATGTGAAAACATGGTCATTTCCACCATTTTGCACCATCTTACGTCTCTCACGCTCTGTGTGTGCTTTATCTGCAATCATTTTCTCCTTTGTCTTTATTCCAGTTTCTGATAGTTGCCCTCCATGCAACACGTTCAGCGGCGACGTGCTCCCAATGTGCATTATCAATGCCTGTATCAATCATGTCCCGCTTACACACATCTTTGTATCGTAGTAGAGGCCGACCCTGAGATCTCCTACCCGTCTGTAATTCACCAAAAAAGATGTCCTTTGGTATTCTACCATCATCCATCCTCCTAACGTGTCCTATCCATCTAAGTCTACGAAGACTGAGCATGGAATACACCGTCACACAACCTGATCTTTCCAATACTTCAGTATTTGTGATTTTGTCTTGCCACTTAATACCAAGTATTCTTCGCAGACACCGCATATGAAAGCTGTTTAAACGTTTCTCTTGGCGTGAGTAAGTTGTCCAGGTTTCACTGCCATAAAGAAGAGTACTAAGGACACAGGCTTGGTAGACGAGGACTTTTGTTTTGGCAGTAAGCTTCCTGTTCTCCCAGACTCTTTTTGCTAACATGTTCATTGTTGTTGCTGCCTTGCCAATCCTGATGTTGATTTCCTGATCGAGGGATAATTTGCTATTTACCTCTGATCCTAGATATGTAAAATGGTCTACTATCTCCAGTTCGGCGTCGTCAATAAAGATTGATGGTACACCATGTGCACCTTGTGACATAATCTGTGTCTTCTTTTTGTTAATTGTTAAACCGAATTCAGAACAAGCATTGGAGAATGCAAATAGTAGATGTTGTAATTCTTCCTCAGAGTGGGTCGTAATCGCAGCATCATCCGCAAAAAGCAACTCTCTGATTAGTACCCTGCTAATTTTGGTCTTGGCCTTCAATCTCTGAGCATTATAGAGGCCACCATCTGAGCGTGAGTGAATGTATATACCATCATCCTGATCACGAAAGGCATATTTCAGTAGAAGTGAAAAGTATATCCCAAAGAGGGTGGGGGCTAGCACACAGCCTTGCTTAACTCCACTCTTGATTTCAAACTCTTCTGAAGTTGAGCCATCAAACTTGATTATACCCTTCATGCCTGTGTGGAACGATTCCACAATGGACAGAAGAGTTGGTGGGCAGCCAATCTTCTTTAGTGCTTTGAACAGACCCTCACGACTGACCAAATCGAATGCCTTTGTGAGGTCGATGAAGGCAATAAACAGTGGCTGATTTTGTTCCCGGCATTTTTCTTGCATCTGTCGCAATGAGAATATCATATCAATGGTAGACCGGTTCTGACGGAAGCCGCACTGTGATTCGGGGTAGACTTGATCTCCCAGGACTTGAAGTCTGTGCAGGACAATTCTGGCAAATACTTTCCCAACAATACACAGAAGTGAGATACCCCTATAGTTGTTACAGTCGCTCCGATCTCCCTTGTTCTTGTACAGCGTTATGATGTTTGAATCTTTGAAATCCTGTGGGACTTGTCCTTCTCGCCAGCATAGCTCTATTAGCTGGTGGATCTGTAGAGCGAGTGTGTCTTGCCCACTCCTGATCACCTCTATTGGAATCCCATCCTTACCTGGAGCCTTGCCAGATGCAAGCTCATTTATAGCACACTTAACTTCTGTTATAGTGGGAAGTGTGTCCAGGTGGTCAAGAGTTGGCAGGGCCTCTATGGCGTTGAGGGCATCATCCGCTAGCTTGGTCTCACTTGAGTAAAGCTCTAAATAGTGCTCGACCCATCTATCCATCTGCTGTTTCTTATCAGTGATGATTTCTCCAGTCAAGGTTTTCAGCGGTGCACTTCTTTTGATCATTGGACCACAGGCTTTCTTTATCCCTTCATACATGCTTCTGATGTTTCCCTTATCACTTGCGATTTGAATGGACTCACATAACTTGATCCAATAGTCATTCGCACACTGCCTGGCAGCCTTTTGTACATCCTTCCTTGCTTGCTTCAGCTCACTCAGAGTGTTACGCGTTGGTCTTTCCTTGTTTCTTAAGAGAGCTATCTTCTTTTTATCAATCAAGGGCTGCAGTATCTGGCTGTTTGCCGCAAACCAGTCCTGCCTCTTATGATCCACAGTGCCGTAAACCCCTACCGCTGTTTTATAAATAGTTTCCTTAAGTTTACTCCATTTATCATTTACTATACAATTTTCTGATGTATCATTGAAAGCGTCTTCAAGTTGCTGTTGAAATTCAAAGCACTTTCCAGGATCGTGAGTGTTAGTAATATTAATCCTGGGGCTAGACTTGTGTTTAGCTGTGTAGATTCTCTTTGGTCTCAGTCTAACCCTTGCAACAACCAAAGAATGATCTGTATCACAGTCAGCACTGTGGTAACTTCGAGTTAATGATGTATGGTTCAGATGTTGTCTCCGTGTGATAATGAAGTCCAGCTGATGCCAATGGCCGGATCTTGGATGTTTCCATGTGACCTTATGCATCTCTTTTGTTTTAAAAAAGGAGTTTGTAATACATAGGTCATTTCTAGTGCAATGCTCCAGCAGCCTTTGCCCATTATCATTCATGCGACCGATGTTGTATTTTCCAAGGCACACTGGCCATGAACTCGAGTCCTTGCCCACACGAGCATTGAAATCACAGAGCATATAATGTAGTCGGATTTTGGAACTGCCTTGATCGCAGAGTCTAGCTGCTCATAGAACATATCCTTCACATCATCAGAGGAAGCGAGTGTCGGTGCATATGCAGTGAGAATGGTGGCAAATCCACAGGAGGTTGCCAAGCGCAGTGATAATAATCTTTCATTACCTCCAGCTGGGATATCAATCATTCCCAGTAGCGAGTTCTTCACTGCAAAGCCCACACCATGTTGCCTTTTTTCTGCCTGCCCTCTTCCCTTCCAAAAAAAGGTGTAATTGTTTTCCCTGAGTGACCCTTCCTCAGCGAGGCGAGTCTCCTGCAGGCCAGCAATATCAATGTTAAGACGATCGAGTTCAGCATCAATCACAGCCGTTTTTCTCACATCGTCAATATTTGTCAAGTCAGTGGAAAATCCTGGACACATGGTTCTCACGTTCCAGGTTGCAAGCCGTAGCTTGAGGTTTCTATTCTTTTATTAGTACCTGGTGCATTGGTTTTACAGCCTGCGATTCAGATTTTGTCCTAGCCCCAAGCACCCATTGAAGCAGGCAGGCTAGTGGCGGATCAGCACCCAATTGGCTGGGGGCTGCCCAGCTTGAGGCGGGCGGTAGCTGATCAGTGACACCTGTAGGTGTCTCCCACCGTTAGAGGCAACGCGTGGCGCCCCATGTCTACGCCAACTGACAAGGACTTATAACCCGTAACAGTTGCCTCTCGCTTTGATTCCGAGACCGGTTAAGACCAGGGATGGAGTTATTGCCTCTCCATAGCACAAAGCCTGGGCTAAAATAAAGAAACCATGTGTTGCCCATGCAGCATGATCCCTCTCTCGGCTGCCTAGTTCACTCCAGAGGAAAGTTGACACCTATAAAAAAAACTGGGGA
>JACEFZ010023903.1:0-23320 GCA_014155875.1 Cepaea nemoralis
TTGTTCCCCGGATTATTTGGGTATTTTTTGACCCCCCGCTCCTCCATTTAAACAGCTTTTTGGCTGACCCATCTGTGTAGACTCGGATCCAAGGTCCTGTGGGATTCTTCATCAAGGAAGCTTCTCTTCTTCTTCTTCTTCTTTCGTTCGCTTGAAATATGTCTATATCTGCAATGTCGTCTCTTGCATGAATTGAACTGTTTTTTTCAGTTCACACAGTGGTCCATAGAGTTTATCTTCCACTGTCGTCTCTCTAGGCCAGAAGGTTTGCCTAGATATGTTATATTTTGGGCAGTCTTGGAGTATGTGCTCTGCTGTCTGGACGCCAATCCACATGTTCACATGGCTGTTTCACCAATCTTGAATTTTGTATACATGTGGTTGCGTAATCTATTGTGTCCTGTTCTGAGGCGCAGAATAATGACTTGTTCTGGTCTGTCCATAACTGTGGTAGTCATCTTGAGCAGATTTTGGTGGCTTTCTGACTGATTTGATCATTCTTTTCTTTTGGTGGTATGTAACGGGCACATCAGGCTGTTCTTCTTTGGCTCCTTCCTTAGCCAATTGATCAGCTCTGTCGTTTCCGGGTACTCCACAGTGGGATGGTATCCACTGTATGGTGACCTTATGCTGACTGCTAAGTTCAGAAAGTAGTGTCCTTAGTACTGGCAATTTCCCAGACAGGAGCGCGTCGAGTACTGATTTTGCATCTGTCAGTAGCACCACAGGTTGTGTACCATAGTTGGTATCTAATAATTTCTCTGTTGCTATCTTGATTGCCTCAATTTCAGCATCATAGTTATGGCAGTACTTTCCTGTCGGTACTCTGACTGTGTCCCTAGTATTATTTGGGATATTCTATGTACACTCCCGCTCCTCCATTTCGAACAGCATTTTGTGCTGACCCGTCTGTGTAGACTCGGATCCAGAGGTCCTGTGGGTATTCTTCATCAAGGAAGCTGAGAGTGGCTGTTCTGCGCTGCACACTGTTCTGTTCTTCCTTGTCAAATATTCCTCTCACTTTTGTCTGGATTTGTAACGACAGTCTATGCTCATCTTTCCATGGAGTTCGCTCTGGAATAGTTGTTAGGGGGATACCAACTGTGGGCAGATCAGTGGTTTCTCTGCAGAGTCGTTTGGCCTGGTGGATAAAACTACTTCTTTTCAACCGCCCCATAGCTAGGTTTTCAAATCTGTTCTTCATAGGGTGGCCTGGCAAGCTGAGGAACTTTTCTGCTTGTATTAGCGTTTTCGTATCTCTGCGCTCACTCAGTGCCTGAGTCCTCCCCCATCTTCTCCATTTCCACTATAGGGGTTGATCTCATCCCTCCTGTGGTGACTCTAAGTGCTTGATTTTGCACCTTGTTCCAACTCTTGTAGTGTGGTTTTTGATGCTGAACACCACGCAGTTGACCCATATTCCAGGTGTGGTCGTATGCTCTGTTGGTAAACTTTGCTAAGTATTTTCGAACTGGCTCCCCATGTGGTTCCACTTAGCTTTCTCAGGATGGCTATTTTCCTTCTGGCTTTTGCTACTGCTTTGTTGATGTGCTTTCTCCATGTCAGCCTGCCATCAAATGTTACTCCAAGGTATGTTGGTTCTTTATCTTCTCTTAGGGGTGTTCCATTTATCTGGATGGTCCCTGCCTTTTGTTTTGGAGAGAGGGTAAATAGGGTGGTGCTGCACTTGTCAGTGTTTATGCTGACACACCATCTATTTGCCCATGCAACAAATGTATCTACAGCTCTTTGTAGTAATCTGGTGGCCACTGATGCATGTTCATTTGTGCTCCATAGAACCAGGTCATCGGCGTACATTGCGGCTTTAATTCCATGCGGTAGATTAGCAACGAGATCATTGATGAAGATTACAAAGAGTGTGGGGAACAAGACTCCGCCCTGGGGAACACCGTGATGCAGTAGTACTTTCTTGCTCTTTAGTCCGTCTATCTGTACTCGGGCTCTTCTGTTGTGCAAGTATGCTTTCACCCATTTGTACATTCTTCCATTGACTTTGCAGTTTCTCAGTTTATTCATCAGACCTTCTTTCCAGACTTTGTCAAAGGCTTTCTTCAAATCTATCCATGCCGCAAGCACTAGCTTCTTCTCTTAGAATGCATCCTCAATTTCTTGAGAGAGGTAGGTTGTCTGATCTTCCGTAGAGTAGCACTGCCTAAAGCCAGCCTGCTGTGGCACAAGGATGTTTTTACTTTCAATGTACCACTGCAGTCTGTGATTGATGATGCGCTCCAGTGTTTTGCAGAGACAGCTGGTGAGGCTAATTGGTCTGTAACTAGAGGCAATGGAACTATCTTTCCCTGATTTTAGGAGGGGTATCATGATTGCTTCTCTCCAGGCTTGTGGAACACTGCCTAAGGTCCAACTGTTATTGAAGATCTGCAACAGCTTTGCTTTGGCCTCTGTTCCTAGGTTCCTGATCATTTCATTGGAGATACCATCAGCTCCTGGTGACTTTCTCATTTTCAGTTTTGATATGGCTAGCTCCAGTTCGCTGATTGTGATGGGTGCCTCCAGAACCTCATGTACTATTTCCTTCTGTCCTGTATGTTGCCGTTTCTCTCGAATCTCTTGTTGTTTCTCTGGACTGATTTTGATATTGATCTTGTGCGAATGAGTCCGCAAAATGGTCAGCTGCTTGCTTTCTTGTTAAGATGTTTCCATCTTTATGTAGTGAAATTTTTGAGTTTCTCCCTGTGCCCTCATCATTAAGTTGTTTTATTAGCTTCCACAATTTCCTTGTGTCTCTTTCAAAGTTCAGAGACTCTGTTTTTTCCTGCCAGCTTTTCCATCTAGCCTGCAGCTTGGCCCTTTGAAATTTGGCTTTTGCATGCTGGAATTTATTGTGGTGCTCTTGGCTGGGTGTGGCCTCTGCTTGCTTTCTACATACTTCAACATCATTATGCAACTGTTCCAGTTCACTACTCCAGTAGGGTTTATATTGTTTACGGGCTCCTCTTGGTACTGTTTCTCGCGCTGCCTGTAGTATGCATTTCCCAAACTCTTCAACTGCTTTATTTATGTCTTTCTCAGTGTTCAGGTTTCTAACCAGTATGCTGGTGCGATTCTTGTACATTGCCCAGTCTGCTTTCTTGTAGTTCCACCTCAAGAGGGTGCTGCTTTCACTTACAAGATCATTTTCTACAGTTAGAAAGACTGGTCGATGGTCGCTGCCACCAAGTTGGTTTCCCAACAATTTGTGTAATGTTCCACTCCAGGTCTGGTGAATGAAAAGCCAGGTCAGGTGTAGTTGTAGAGTGCCATGATCTCGAGTAGAAAGTATGTGGGTCGGACGGCTTGTTAACCAAGATGAATCTATTCTCATCCTGCCAGTCTTCCAATCTCTCTCCTCTCTGGTCCATGTGATCATAGCCCCAACTCTGCGAGTGGCTGTTGAAGTCGCCACACACAATCATTTTTTCTGTTAATGGTAGTGTGTCCAGTGCCTGTGGGCAGTCACTTGGACAGTAGTAATTGATCAGATGTAGGTCTGTATAGCCTGTTTTAAGTTTAAGTGTCTGATACTCAGCCTCTTCCATATAGACTTCGATTTGGAAAGCAGTGATGTTATTTTTTACGAGGGTAAGTATCCCACCTTTTCGCCTGTTCTTTCGGTCAGATCGGTAACACTGGTAGCCTCTGATTTTGAAGGCTATATTTTCGTTGAGGTGAGTTTCTTGCAAGCAACATATGCTTACTTTTTCTTGGTCCAGGATGTTTTCTAATTCTACTTTTTTGTTGTTGACTCCCTCCGCATTCCAGTGCATTATTTTAAGTCTTTGTTTAGTATGGCCAGCTGTTCTATTCTTATGTCCTCTGGCTCCACAGGACATCTGAGAAGGACCTCCAGTAGTTGGGGTTGGACCCTTTCGAAACATAGGGCCCGGCACTGCACCTGCCTGGGGTCCAAAGCAGGGCGAGCACCATAACTTTTAGCAGTAGTCGACATATTCCATTTTGCGTAATTGCGTGGCATCCTGATTTCTGTGGTGCGCCTCCTGGCTGGTTGCCTCCGTCTTCAGCACCTTTCCTTTGCTAGAGCAGACTGTGGTCTCACTCGAGTTTAGATGTGTACACACGCACACACGTGTCTGCACATGCATGTATGTGTATACACATCTAGAGCACACTGGTTATTTTCCGGCGCCAGATACTCGCCGTCGCCCCTTCTCCTGTTTGTTTAAACAGTTCCGCCACGTGAAGGCCAGGAGTTGGACATTTGCTGCATAGGTTATGTATTGGGGTATTTAAGCAATGTTGGGCGCTCACCCCAACACTGCGCCCTGGCTACGTACAGCAACATTTGGAACCGCTCCTGTCACTCTTTCGACATGATTTCTTGCAACAGACTTTCTGTAATTCTTTGGCAAGCAGAGTGTGGAACTTTCAGGACTAATCTGAGCTGCTTCGCGATGTGCACTTTCAAGTAAACTTTGCTTGAAATGCTTCAATGACAGTTTTTCCCTCCCGTCTCTGTTTGGCATATGGAATGTAGGATGTGTGCATTGATCTGTGCAATTTCAAAGATCCAGTAGTAGATCTTCTTCCACCACTTAATGGTTTTCCTATCATGGATATTATAATATCCAACCATTTGGTGCATTCTGTCGCAGCCATTCATCGCCATGTTATATTCATGGATCATCTTCGGCTTGCTAAGCGGTTTCCTCATTCCGCTCTCAACAACTCCAGCTACAGACTTGGTAGAGACAACAATGCATGGTTTTTTAGCTTTTTTATCTCTCCATGCCACACACAATATTCTACCTCCTTCAAGAAACCACTTCATCTCATGATGCTGAAGTCGCAAACACTTCAACTCTGGTGGAAAGCCTACTCGGTTGATATTCAGTGTCCCTGTATAATTGAAATTGTTGGAATGCAGATAATCAATCAGAGCTTTCGAAGTGTAGAATCTGTCAGCAAAGATGTGATGGCCAGCTCCGAGAACATTCAGTAGTGTGGCAAACACTTTTACTGCATGAGCAGAGTAGTAATAGTAATTTTGACATCCTGACATTCATTGTCAGACACCTCAGCTGATGACGAACTTTCACTGTCATTGTAGGTTCCTCTATCACCACGTGCTGACTCACAACTAAAACTACTATCTGAATCTTCATTAAAATCTGAATCACTATTGTCTAAAACTGTTTCAAACAATAATCTAGCTTGCTCTGATGTCAGTCTATGAGGCCGTATACTCAAGGGCGTTGCCATTCGTGAAAACCCAAAACAAACTAATTAAAACTAAAAAAACTCACAAAAATCAATGGATGAAAACGCTTGACCATACAATGCCGGAAAGAGAAATGTTCCGGGTTTGGGAATTTTCAATTCAACGTCACTTAAAATTGCGGAAGATAGAAGAAATGTATCAAATAAACCACTGTTTACAATGTGGCGATGGAAGGGCCCGTGGGCGCCACTGACGGTAAATTGTGACGATGTATCATCCATTGGCAGAGAAAGAGTTAAGTTAGTATAGTAATATGCTGAGGAGCAGGTGGTTGGAGTTTGATAAAATTTAATAATAATAATTAATATTTATTCAGCAGTTGAGAGTTGAAAAAGATTTACTTATCAGTGGACACTGATTCAGCAGTTCTGAGTTTAGATTGGTAGCTTGAATAACAACTAAGTTTGAAACTCTACATTCAGTGTCTAACTTCAGCTTGCACTCTTGTAAGACTGCATCCTCTAGAAGTCTAGACAGGGAAGGATAAAAAAATCAAACACTTCAGACACTAAGAAGAGCAATGCTATCCATCAACACATGACATTAGACTCACTAACAACAACAAAATACACTGTGATGTAATTTTGTCTTCCTTGTAATTGTTTATGTATTGTATTTTTCGTTAATATCAAAATTTTAATATATTCATTTATTTCTCCAACAGCACATCCAGTATTTTAAACATGAGTAAATCAAAAGAAAGCGCAGCCAGCCAGGCTGTTCTGGCCTACATGATCAAGCAGAACAGGCCTTACAGTGTGCAAGATGTGTTTCAGAATATGGGCAAGGACCTAGGGAAAACAGCATGCACTAAAGCTATGGAAAGTCTTGCTGCCGAAGGTAAACTGAAAGAGAAAGTTTATGGGAAACAAAAGGTTTATGTTGCTGATCAGAGTCAATATCCTGCTGTTGATGATGCAGAAATCAAGGCAATGGATGATAAAATAACCCAGCTAAATGGACAGATTAAAGTTTACAGTGATGAAATCCGCACAATGGAGTCAGAGCTTCATCTGTTTAATGGGGTGTTATCAACCGCAGCTGCTCGGGAAGAACTCAGTAAGATTTATCCAGAAATTGACAGCCTAAAAGCAAAACTTGGGAAGCTAAAAGAGGGCCGAGTCCTCATCTCAAAAGAGGAGAAAGACAGAGTGTTTAACAATAGAGAAAAGTATGTGAAAGAGTGGAGAAAACGAAAGAGAATCGCATCAGACATTTTAAATTCAATACTAGAAGGGTACCCAAAGACAAAGAAGCAATTGTACGAAGATATTGGAGTAGAGACTGATGAAGACTGTAACGTAAAACTGCCCGATAAGTGATTCTTAAAATTTGTGAATAACTTGTTCATTTCATTTTGTTGTATTTAGTTACTAATGTTACGCAGCATCTGGAAGTTAGTTCTGTGAATAGTTTTGATTTAACAATGCAGGGAAAAAGAATTTGTGTCTTTAACTAATTCCCCTTACTGTTTAATGTCATCATCACCATCAAGTGCCATGCCAGCTGGCGTAGGCGTTACATGGCTCTCCACAGATCTTGGTCTTTGGTGTTCTGGATCAACTCTGCTGCAGATATTCCTCCATGCCACCGTCTCAATCCATCCAGCATCATTTCTCTTGGTCGGCCACTGCCTAGCTTTCTCTCGATCTTTCCAATTGTCACAGTGTTCTCCAATGCCTCTCTTCTCATCACATCACTAAAGAAAGCTGTTTGTCTCTTTCTTATTGTTGTATATTATGCTCTAGTTTCATTAGCCTGTTTAATGTGAAAGAATAATTTCAAAATGGTATACTGCTGTGTGTTTGTCAAGGCGTATTATTTTATTACTAAGTTTATTAACCAAAAATATATATACTTTCTGTTATCAACTTCTATACATCCATGAAAACAAGAAGGTGGCCAGAAGATTTTAAAAAAATGACAGCTGCATTATGTAGCAGAGTGCGATTTATGTTATATAGTACAGGGTGTATTTTTAATGTCTGTGCCGTGTTTGAAAATATTGCCAGTCTAAGTTTTTTATTCATCTGTTATGTTGCTTGAACTTTACAGAGTGAATACAAAACTGGGACCGGCAACATTTTCAAACACTGCAGTCATTAAAAATGCACCCTATACAATCAGACTGGGAGCTACGGCAGTGTATGACACTTGCCTGCCCGTCCGGTGGTCATTGTATCGATTCTCATAAGAGCTTAAAATTTTTTTAAAATTGGCCTGGGCTAACAGGTTGACCCAGTCTAAAATGGGTGCCAGGAAATATGTTGAGAAGTTAAGGCGGACGCCATTATACTAACTACATCACCCACTGAGTGCTGATTGGTCTAAAAAAATATGGGTCTAGCACCGTATACTCGTTGCACCTTTACTTTATGATCAGATTTAATTAATTATATAAAATGTTTTAGATCTCTTATTGAATGAAACTTGACTTAGCATATTTTGTCCCATTTTCATTGGTTGAAATTTTCCACCGTTATTTTTTTATATTTTGCACAATTAGCTAGTCTCTCCCAGGAGGGGTGAAAAGTGAAAATTAGTAGCCTGCTGATGACCCGCAGACTACACAAGTCAACCCCACCTCCACGCAGTGTAGACTGGGAAACCATGACCACGTGGTCATGGGCTAACGGGGCTATGGCTTGCCATAGGGGATGGACTCCCTATGGTCAGATTTTTGTCATAAACCTGCGACTGGCCTAGCAAGCCAGCAGGGGTTCTTCACACTGCTCGTAGAAAAACTAAGAAGTATAAACGGACTGACCCAAATGGATCAAAAATAGATGCAATAGGGGCAAAACCAACTCATTGGTAAAATTACACCAATACTAAAGAACAAACATGTATCAATAACTACTAAGAAAACACTTTACAACATAATCTTCCTACCAACTCTATGTTACCAATGCCAAACCTAGAAAATGACAGAAAAAGAGAAAAGAAAAATTACAACAAAAGAAATTTAGATTCTTGAGAAGTATACTCAATGTATCAAGAAGAGATAAGATCAGAAATGAAGAAATGAGGACTAAAGTGGGGGTTGTAGCTGCACTAGATTGTATTAAAAGGCAGCAAGTCAAATGGTTTGGCCATGCAAGTAGGTTACCAGCTAACAGTATACCACAACAAGCAATGATATACAGACCAGAAGGAAGCAGAGGAAGAGGCTGACCACATAAACGATGGACGCAGGGAATAAGAGTCCATAGGAATATCGATACATGAAACCCATAAGCAGGCACTCTCCCGCTGTTATACTTCACCTTGACACTGCAAGGTACAAGAGGAACATGATGAGATGAGATGAGCACAATTAGCTTTAAATACTGCCTTCATATGTTTATTATTAGATGTTTTTCATTTGATAATTTGAACAAGAACAAACTATATCTTTGCATCCTTAATAATATCCTTTTTCCATGCATTGTTTTATTTATTAAAATCTGATAATAAGATTTAATTCTTTTGTTACTTGTTTCAAATTAGCTGTAAACTTTTCACTTGTGGGTGGGAATTGGAAGTTGGTTAGTAGTATTCTGTATTAACTAAACCCGGGAAGGTTAGCCTGGTCAACAAATGCCCGCAGAAGTCGGATGTGTCGGCCTAACGGCGCAAGAACGCATCTCTGCTGTAAACAGGCACAACGCAATCACATCCAAAAAAAAAACTCCGGATGAACGAAGAAGAAGTATTAACTAAACTCTAGAATAGATTCACCTACGAAGCAAGCAAAATACAAGGAGACCTAAACTCACATGGAGAACAAAATTAGAGATGAATAATGTAAAGAGGGCATCAATAGAGCTGCATGAGATAGCAAAAGATAGGATGACATGGAGTGAGGTGGTTGAGGGACTGATCTCCATTGTGGAATAAAAGGTAGAAAAGAGAGGGAGAGCACAGATGTGGCTTGAAGCCAGCAAATCTGATAAAAAGCACAATGAAAATATTGTTTAACAGATACAGTTTTACTGTAACAGATACTATTTTACTTTCACTGATTGTTTTACTTTCACAAGTTTCTAAAGTTAGAATTAGAAGGCACAGTGGATTAATATTGATCATCATGTGGTACTGTGCCAACTGGTTTGGTGATCATGCTTCTCCATAGCTCTTGTTCTCCAGCAAGATGTAACAGCTCGTGTGCTGTCTTCCCATGCAGTAATCTCTCTCTCTCCCCCCCCCCCCCCCCCCTTTTCCTCATTTTCACCATTAATCTTACCAGTTATTACAAAATGTTCCATTAATCTTACCTTACTAGCTATTACAAGATGTTACATTAATCTTACCAATTATTATCAAATGTTCCATTAATCTTATAAGCTATTAGTATTACATTAATCTTACCAGTTATAAAATATTCCATTAATCTTACAAGCTATTAGTATTACATTAATCTTACCAGCTATTATAAAATGTTCCATTAATCTTACTAGCTATTACAAGATATTACATTGATCTTACCAGTTATTACCAAATGTTCCTTTAATTTTACTAGCTATTATAAGATGTTACATTAATCTTCCCAGTTATTACCAAATGTTCCATTAATCTTACTAGCTATTACAAGATGTTACATTAATCTTACCAGTTATTACCAAATGTTCCATTAATCTTACTAGCTATTACAAGATGTTACATTAATCTTCCCAGTTATTACCAAATGTTCCATTAATCTTACTAGCTATTACAAGATGTTACATTAATCTTACCAGTTATTACCAAATGTTCCATTAATCTTACTAGCTATTACAAGATGTTACATTAATCTTACCAGTTATTACAAAATCTATTAAATTTACCACTTATTACAAAATATTTCATTTATCTTACAAGTCCAAGAAAATCGTCCACTGCCTTCTTTGTCAACAAGCTCAAGATGGCTGCTGCTTTCTTTGAACTTATTAACATCAATGTTTGAAGGTGCGCGAAGGTGAAGTATTGTTTTGCTAGAACTACTACTGGAGCAACAGTGTTGTTGCTGTATTGAGAGGAGAGTTACTTGACCATTAGTATTGATGCTGTATTAAGAAGAGAACTATTTGACTGTCAGTGTTGATGCTGCAATGAGAGGAGGACTACAGAACAACTAGTGTTGATGCTGCAATGAGAGGAGGACTACAGAACTACTAGTGTTGATGCTACAATGAGAGGAGGACTACAGAACTACTAGTGTTGATGCTGCAATGAGAGGAGGACTACAGAACTACTAGTGTTGATGCTGCAATGAGAGGAGGACTACAGAACTAGTGTTGATGCTGCAATGAGAGGAGGACTACAGAACTACTAGTGTTGATGCTGCAATGAGAGGAGGACTACAGAACTAGTGTTGATGCTGCAATGAGGGGAGGACTACAGAACTAGTGTTGATGCTGCAATGAGAGGAGGACTACAGAACTACTAGTGTTGATGCTGCTGTAGCAGTATAGGTATATGGAGTGGGCAAAACTACAGCACGCTTGAGCATCAGGGGAGAATGGGAAGAAAGATGCTCAAGTCGTGACGTAGTTGGTTGTTAAGGGGCAGTCAACATCTGGGCCTGGAACTGAAAGGACGCCATGTTTGTAGAAGTTGTCATCAAGACGAAATAAAGCTTGTTTGTATAAAAACCAACAGATCTCGTTAGTCCTACTCTGTTATAGGACGAATTATTGGTGCCCACGACACAGGATTCGAGCCTGGTACAACGCGGAGTCTCAAAATGCTGTCTACTGAGTAAGATTGCGGAGTCTCAAAATGCTGTCTACTGAGTAAGATTGCGGAGTCTCAAAATGCTGTCTACTGTATAACATCGCGGAATCTCAAAACGATGTCTACTGTATAATACATCGAAGTAGCTCAAAAAGTATGAAGATCCTTGGTCCGTTTGTGTCGATTGCCCAGAGACAGAATTTCGGCACGGTTCTAAACAAGTATTGAACATAACAAAGCGCAGTTGGAAAAATGGCCAATAAGTTATCTGTGAGAATTACAGCAGCCAAAAGCCCGGCTAGGGGTGGTTGTCTGTGATTGTTTTTTCAAGAGTCCTCGTTGCTATCAAGAATCCTGTAGCTGTCAAGAATCAGGATGTCATCTGAAGTATGAAAGCCAGCTTGCTTGCCAGAATAAGTTGCCGTACAGTGGTAATCATCTCGCTGAGCTGAAGAAGAAGAAAGACCAGCACGTTTTTTTCTGGATCGTTGATATAAGAGGCTCATGAAAAAGAAACCTTCAAGGCAAGTCGAATATAGTAAGAAATCATCTTATATCATTTTACTAACAGAACAGTTGTCTACTTCTCGATAAGATAGATTGCCTGAAGCGAACTAAAAGCCGCAGAATCCAGACCTTGAGACTTTTTGAATAATAAGAAATGGAAAGCTCGTTAACAGCAGCAATACCGCTAAAGAACTCTCGAAAGTGGGGGAGGCAGACTGGGCTGCCGACCTACTGAAATTATCGCTTTCCTGAATTACACCGATTCTCAAGACGTCGCTTGGATGGGACCCAACCAGGGGTTGAAGTTACTGAGACGTTGAGAGGAAGAAACTCCCTAACTACCTGTGGTGCGTGATCGATTGGAGGAGCATTTCAACTGGCACAGACTCCTGGCGTTTGAATTCTACCTGATAACGAACATAGAAGAGTCCGTCTTTCGTGGATCGGGAGCAAATTAGGGTAATTGCTGAACTTTAAATATTATTTTACGTACAATTGACTAATTGAACAATTCTGTTGTGTAAACTAAATACGATCATATTGTTAATTTAGCTGGTTACAAGTGTGAAATTGATTTTATTGCTATATATAGAAACATTTCAGCGTGACAGACTCATCACAGCACAGTAAAGAAACAGTCTTCTTTTCTTCGTATTTCAGCTGAGCTCAGGACAAGTTTTTTTTTCCAGGTACCAAGGAATATGCAGAAGAAGAAGTAGGAATATTGTTTTAAGATTGATATAAATTACAAAGAAGTTAATATGAATTACCTACATGTAGAATTACAACGTATCAGTACATGGTTAGGAGAGTTAAAGGTAGCAGTTAATGAAGTAGAAAATTTTGTAGAAACGTTACAGAACAGAACGACTAGACAAGACCCTTATAGATTTATGGTAGACTGTAATGTAGTAGGAAAGAATAACAGGAGACAGCCATTGCTTAACAAAGACAGAAGACAATATGGTTATGATGAACCAAGGTCTGATGTATATAGGGTAAAATACGGTGAGAACAGACGCAATGGTGAAAGCTCGGACTGGTATAGTTGTTATAAATACAAAAATGGGCGTGAGAGAAACCTTTCAAAGAAATCATGGGGATGGCCCTCTCACAGTGCAACCGCTAGAAAAAGACAGTAACGACTGGTTTGAAAAGAGACAAAGACAATATTTGAAGTCAGGATCGAAGGACAGAGTAGAACACAAAGATAAGAATTCAACGACTCCTAAAGTACTTGCCAATATTAGGATTGAACAGGAAAAGAAGACTGACGGTATTAGTAAAGAAAATAAACCGAGAGACACAGACGCAGGCAGGTAATACGATAGAAAATAGTACGCAGACTCAGGTAGATACAGTAGAGAAAAAGGTCCAGGTACAATCAGCCAGCAAGATAACAAAGGGAAGTCAAACTGACTTAATAGAGACTCCAGTCAAAATTAACTTACTTGACTAAGGGAGACACGGTTGAAGTCAAGAAAGATAGACAGACGAGAACCAAAAATGAAAGGAAACCAAAGAGGAAAAGTATTGAAGAAAGAAATAGTAGTATGATAGTTAATAGAGGTACTGCCATGTCAAGTTCCTCAGGTATAGATATGAAATTTATCCCCAAATGGTGTAGAAATATTAGGTGTGAGAGCTCAGGTTACGGAGAAGATATTTCTACCGCCGCATATTATGGTAAATACCGTGATGCTGAGACAACTGTGAATACTGATGATTCGGAGAATGAGAGAATTGCACTACGAGCAGATCCTGACTTGAAGCGTGATGTTCCCTCATACGGTGTAGTTGCTGGTGGACAGACGGACAGAGTTTTGGTTAGTGACTCTTTAGAACTAGATACCAGTTTATATGACAAGAAAGTAGGGAAGGCTAAGAGACGAATACCAAGAAAGAGAAAGGAAGTCAGACGTTCTAAAGGCGACTATGGGAATAGGATCGACGTGGCTGCAGTGAACTACTACTATGAATCTGATGAGGGAACTATTATCAGTGTGTCATCTGAAGACGAGATGGGGAAGTGCAAACGTTACGTAAGGTATACAGGAAACAGTGAACAGACTGACGCAAATAAAGGAAATAGAAAGAAATCATTTAAGAAGAAGAATAGTAATAGACAGATAGCGGAAATTTACTCCTCGACGACAGAAGATAACATAAGAAAACTCAGAGAATTAAGACCTGAGTACTTTAACAGGTTAACAACAGATAGTGAAGATGACATAATTAGAGAGAGACGTACTAATGTATTGAGAGACAATGAAATATTTAACTTGGACACACTCTATAACTGTTAAAATTCGGGTGACGAAGGACATATGGAATAGTTTTGGCTTATGAGAAGAATTGCGGTTTGAGCATATAGATATATGGCTTGTCTAAAATAGGCAGATGAATTTTTTTGGTGTAGCATCACATGGTACAGGGTAGGGCAATAGTGATGTTGAGGATAGAGAGTTACGAAAAATGATATTCTACGTGGATACGTAATACAGGATATCTGGTTTTTGATTCCGGTGTAGGGAGAGTAAACTAGGTAAAAATAGTCCTTTGTCCGGAATGGATAGATGCAGAGAGTTAATCACGTTGAGTGAGGTATAACTGGTGTGATTAAAGTAGAGTAGATTCAGCACAAAATTAGTAGAGGGTGAGAGATAAGCTAAGTATGAATGTTCGTACTAGAAATGGTTCGACTCAGAGCTATGACGCGATATCTGAGATAGTTTTGCTTGTTGGTTTGAGAAGAAAGTATAGTATGGTTGACAGGTGAACCGAGAGTGTCTGGTGAGGAGATATAGATTGAGGAGGAATTGAGTATCCTGTGTGTAAAATAGCCAGTTGAACGCGAGAATATTAAGAGTAAAAGACTGTAGAAGTTGATGCTTGAAGAATACGAGTTACGTCGTGCTTGTGGAGAAAGAAGAGCTGATTAAGTCTGAGAAAGTTGTTGTGTGGAGAAGTATAGAATGATAGCTACGAGGTTAGTGGTTCAGCGGAATGAGGTTTGTTTTGAAGAGATAGTAGATAGTGCTGTAAAAGCGATATAAGTTGCGAGAGATAATGTATAGGGTCTGACCTTCGTAAAGGAGTGAATGATTGAGAAAAGTAGAAATAAGAAAGCAGTGAATTGTGAATGTCCTGTGGAGTAATTCGTCTGGTTATGCGTTGTTCATACGTGAGTATAACTGTAGACAAACGTGTTCGTCGCACTGAGTGAAGCAGGAGTGAGGTTTTGAAACGCCGTCAAATGTCAATGTGGGTGGAAGTAATCGACACGCTTAGGCTTGGTAGTTGTTGATACATGGTTGTCCGATTGTCCAGAGAGTTGAATAGCCTGATTACACCTGTTGTCAATGTCATCTTCTGGTTTGCCATTTGATGATGTTATACTTCTTAGGCACTCGAGACTCTTAACTTGTTTCGAGAAATGTTCGTTTAGCTAAATTGTTGTTGGTTGTGCTTCTTTAGTTATAGTCGCTGCCTCTGTGTTGCTTGTGCTAAATTGAGATGTCTTTTGTTTGGAATGGGTGATCTTGGACGGAAATTATGGAAGTTGTATGACAGGTTGACGGAAAGAGAGTTAACATTCTGAATGACGTTTCATAGAACATGTTTAGTATTCTTGACAGGAAAATGTCAAAGCAGGAATGCCTAATACTGAGAAACGAGAAAAGTGAGGTCTGCTGTCAGTTATAAGTGGCGTGGGTTGCTGTTCTGAAAGAATCCCGATAAATAAGAAGAAGAGTGAAAGATACGGAGGTAAACAAGGTTAGTTAAATGAATGTTGGAGAACGTGTTCCGATAAGTGTGACTGGTTTGATTATCGTCACGATGCAAGAGTGCTAGGAGAGACTTGAGGATAGCTTAGAGTAGTCGTGGTGAGATGTTGGTAGATTATGACTGTAGGCGAGTAAGTCTTAAAGTTTATTATTAATTTTTGCAAATTTGCTTTGAGGCAAGGCTGAACTTGATTGTGCTATTGAAAAATTCTTGCTCACCTGAAACAACGATCAGACTGGATTGACCTTCAGCAAAACTCTTGCTCGCTCAAGACAACGATTAAACTGGCTTGACCTTCAGCAAAACTCCTGCTCGCTCAAGACAACGATCAACTGGCTTGACCTTCAGCAAAACTCCCGCTCGCTTGAGACAACGGTTAAACTGGCTTGACCTTCAGCAAAACTCCTGCTCGCTCGAGACAACGATTAAACTGGCTTGACCTTCAGCAAAACTCCTGACACGGCCGCTAGATGAACGGACAAGACGAGCCGCTAGACGAATGGACAAAAGGAGCCGCTAGGATGGTGTTTACAGCTGATTCCCGCCGGTTTGATGACAATCGCAGGCGCTGCAACCCGTTATGGCAAGTTGGTTTTCATTCCTCTCCTGACGACAATTAAATTTTGATAGCAAGTTCGTGCAGTGAGGATCCTAAAAAACTTGAAAAAGACTTACAGACAACCACCCCTAGCCGGGCTTTTGGCTGCTGTAATTCTCACATACGAGTTATTGGCCATTTTTAACTTCGCTTTTCCTTTCAACATAAGTATAGACTCGTGCCACAATTCTGTCTTTGGGTACTTGATGTAAACAGCACGCGATCTCTTCAAAAATTTTAGTTTAGTTCTATGTTCACCTTGAACAGCATGTTGTGATTCCGCGACGACACTCCAAATTCGGATCCTGGTCACGGCACCATTTCTTCTCTATAACAGAGCCGAATGAGTTTGTTACAAAGGGTGTTTATTTCTTATAGATGACATCTGGACATAATATGGCGTCCACTCAGTTCTTGCTCTAGATGTAAACTCTAAACTTGACAACAAACTACGTCACGACTTGAGCATCTCTCCTCCCATTCTCTCCCGATGCTCAATCGTGCTGTAGCCTTTTCCCACCTAATACTAATACTCTACTTCTGTTACACTGCAATGAGAGGAGGACTACAGAACTAGTGTTGATGCTGCAATGAGGGGAGGACTACAGAACTAGTGTTGATGCTGCAATGAGAGGAGGACTACAGAACTAGTGTTGATGCTGCAATGAGAGGAGGACTACAGAACTAGTGTTGATGCTGCAATGAGAGGAGGACTACAGAACTAGTGTTGATGCTGCAATGAGGGGAGGACTACAGAACTAGTGTTGATGCTGCAATGAGAGGAGGACTACAGAACTACTAGTGTAGATGCTGCAATGAGGGGAGGACTACAGAACTAGTGTTGATGCTGCAATGAGAGGAGGACTACAGAACTAGTGTTGATGCTGCAATGAGAGGAGGACTACAGAACTAGTGTTGATGCTGCAATGAGAGGAGGACTACAGAACTAGTGTTGATGCTGCAATGAGGGGAGGACTACAGAACTAGTGTTGATGCTGCAATGAGAGGAGGACTACAGAACTACTAGTGTTGATGCTGCAATGAGAGGAGGACTACAGAACTACTAGTGTTGATGCTGCAATGAGAGGAGGACTACAGAACTACTAGTGTTGATGCTGCAATGAGAGGAGGACTACAGAACTAATAGTGTTGATGCTGCAATGAGAGGAGGACTACAGAAACTACTAGTGTTGATGCTGCAATGAGAGGAGGACTACAGAACTACTAGTGTTGATGCTGCAATGAGAGGAGGACTACAGAACTAATAGTGTTGATGCTGCAATGAGAGGAGGACTACAGAACTACTAGTGTTGATGCTGCAATGAGAGGAGGACTACAGAACTACTAGTGTTGATGCTGCAATGAGAGGAGGACTACAGAACTAATAGTGTTGATGCTGCAATGAGAGGAGGACTACAGAACTACTAGTGTTGATGCTGCAATGAGAGGAGGACTACAGAACTACTAGTGTTGATGCTGCAATGAGAGGAGGACTACAGAACTACTAGTGTTGATGCTGCAATGAGAGGAGGACTACAGAACTAATAGTGTTGATGCTGCAATGAGAGGAGGACTACAGAACTACTAGTGTTGATGCTGCAATGAGAGGAGGACTACAGAACTACTAGTGTTGATGCTGCAATGAGAGGAGGACTACAGAACTACTAGTGTTGATGCTGCAATGAGAGGAGGACTACAGAACTAATAGTGTTGATGCTGCAATGAGAGGAGGACTACAGAACTACTAGGTGTTGATGCTGCAATGAGAGGAGAGGACTACAGAACTACTAGGTGTTGATGCTGCAATGAGAGGAGGACTACAGAACTACTAGGTGTTGATGCTGCAATGAGGGGAGGACTACAGAACTAATAGGTGGTTTGATGCTGCAATGAGAGGAGGACTACAGAACTACTAGTGTTTATGCTGCAATGAGAGGAGGACTACAGAACTACTAGTGTTGATGCTGCAATGAGAGGGAGGACTACAGAACTACTAGTGTTGATACTGCAATGAGGGGAGGACTACAGAACTACTGGTGTTGATGCTGCAATGAGAGGAGGACTACAGAAACTACTAGTGTTGATGCTGCAATGAGAGGAGGACTACAGAACTACTAGTGTTGATGCTGCAATGAGAGGAGGAACTACAGAACTACTAGTGTTGATGCTGCAATGAGAGGAGGACTACAGAACTACTAGTGTTTGATGCTGCAATGAGAGGAGGACTACAGAACTACTAGTGTTGATGCTGCAATGAGAGGAGGAGCTACAGAACTACTAGTGTTGATGCTGCAATGAGAGGAGAGCTACAGAACTACTAGTGTTGATGCTGCAATGAGAGGAGGACTACAGAACTACTAGTGTTGATGCTGCAATGAGAGGAGGACTACAGAACTACTAGTGTTGATGCTGCAATGAGAGGAGAGCTACAGAACTACTAGTGTTGATGCTGCAATGAGGGAGGACTACAGAACTACTAGTGTTGATGCTGCAATGAGAGGAGGACTACAGAACTACTAGTGTTGATGCTGCAGATGAGAGGAGGACTACAGAACTACTAGTGTTGATGCTGCAATGAGGGGAGGACTACAGAACTACTAGTGTTGATGCTGCAATGAGAGGAGGACTACAGAACTACTAGTGTTGATGCTGCAATGAGAGGAGGACTACAGAACTAGTGTTGATGCTGCAATGAGAGGAGGACTACAGAACTACTAGTGTTGATGCTGCAATGAGAGGAGGACTACAGAACTACTAGTGTTGATGCTGCAATGAGAGGAGGACTACAGAACTAGTGTTGATGCTGCAATGAGAGGAGGACTACAGAACTACTAATGTTGATGCTGCAATGAGAGGAGGACTACATAACTACTAGTGTTGATGCTGCAATGAGAGGAGGACTACAGAACTACTAGTGTTGATGCTGCAATGAGAGGAGGACTACAGAACTAGTGTTGATGCTGCAATGAGGAGAGCTACAGAACTACTAGTGTTGATGCTGCAATGAGAGGAGGACTACAGAACTACTAGTGTTGATGCTGCAATGAGAGGAGGACTACAGAACTACTAGTGTTGATGCTGCAATGAGAGGAGAGCTACAGAACTACTAGTGTTGATGCTGCAATGAGAGGAGAGCTACAGAACTAGTGTTGATGCTGCAATGAGAGGAGAGCTACAGAACTACTAGTGTTGATGCTGCAATGAGAGGAGAGCTACAGAACTAGTGTTGATGCTGCAATGAGAGGAGAGCTACAGAACTACTAGTGTTGATGTTGCAATGAGAGGAGGACTACAGAACTACTAGTGTTGATGCTGCAATGAAAGGAGAGCTACAGAACTAGTGTTGATGCTGCAATGAGAGGAGGACTACAGAACTACTAGTGTTGATGCTGCAATGAGAGGAGAGCTACCGAACTACTAGTGTTGATGCTGCAATGAGAGGAGAGCTACAGAACTACTAGTGTTGATGCTGCAATGAGAGGAGGACTACAGAACTAATAGTGTTGATGCTGCAATGAGAGGAGAGCTACAGAACTACTAGTGTTGATGCTGCAATGAGAGGAGGACTACAGAACTAGTGTTGATGCTGCAATGAGAGGAGGACTACAGAACTACTAGTTTTGATGCTGCAATGAGAGGAGAGCTACAGAACTACTAGTGTTGATGCTGCAATGAGAGGAGGACTACAGAACTACTAGTGTTGATGCTGCAATGAGGGGAGAGCTACAGAACTACTAGTGTTGATGCTGCAATGAGAGGAGGACTACAGAACTAATAGTGTTGATGCTGCAATGAGAGGAGGACTACAGAACTACTAGTGTTGATGCTGCAATGAGAGGAGAGCTACAGAACTACTAGTGTTGATGCTGCAATGAGAGGAGAGCTACAGAACTACTAGTGGTGATGCTGCAATTGAGAGGAGAGCTACAAAACTACTAGTGTTGATGCTGCAATGAGAGGAGGACTACAGAACTACTAGTGTTGATGCTGCAATGAGAGGAGGACTACAGAACTACTAGTGTTGATGCTGCAATGAGAGGAGAGCTACAGAACTACTAGTGTTGATGCTGCAATGAGAGGAGGACTACAGAACTACTAGTGTTGATGCTGCAATGAGAGGAGGACTACAGAACTAGTGTTGATGCTGCAATGAGAGGAGGACTACAGAACTACTAGGTGTTGATGCTGCAATGAGAGGAGGACTACAGAACTACTAGTGTTGATGCTGCAATGAGAGGAGAACTACAGAACTAATAGTGTTGATGCTGCAATGAGAGGAGGACTACAGAACTACTAGTGTTGATGCTGCAATGAGAGGAGGACTACAGAACTAGTGTTGATGCTGCAATGAGAGGAGGACTACAGAACTACTAGTGTTGATGCTGCAATGAGAGGAGAGCTACAGAACTACTAGTGTTGATGCTGCAATGAGAGGAGGGCTACAGAACTACTAGTGTTGATGCTGCAATGAGAGGAGGACTACAGAACTACTAGTGTTGATGCTGCAATGAGAGGAGAGCTACAGAACTACTAGTGTTGATGCTGCAATGAGAGGAGGACTACAGAACTACTAGTGTTGATGCTGCAATGAGAGGAGGACTACAGAACTACTAGTGTTGATGCTGCAATGAGAGGAGGACTACAGAACTACTAGTGTTGATGCTGCAATGAGAGGAGGACTACAGAACTACTAGTGTTGATGCTGCAATGAGAGGAGGACTACAGAACTACTAGTGTTGATGCTGCAATGAGAGGAGGACTACAGAACTACTAGTGTTGATGCTGCAATGAGAGGAGGACTACAGAACTACTAGTGTTGATGCTGCAATGAGGGGAGGACTACAGAACTACTAGTGTTGATGCTGCAATGAGAGGAGGACTACAGAACTACTAGTGTTGATGCTGCAATGAGAGGAGGACTACAGAACTACTAGTGTTGATGCTGCAATGAGAGGAGGACTACAGAACTACTAGTGTTGATGCTGCAATGAGAGGAGGACTACAGAACTAATAGTGTTGATGCTGCAATGAGAGGAGGACTACAGAACTAATAGTGTTGATGCTGCAATGAGAGGAGGGCTACAGAACTACTAGTGTTGATGCTGCAATGAGAGGAGAGCTACAGAACTACTAGTGTTGATGCTGCAATGAGAGGAGAGCTACAGAACTACTAGTGTTGATGCTGCAATGAGAGGAGGACTACAGAACTACTAGTGTTGATGCTGCAATGAGAGGAGGACTACAGAACTACTAGTGTTGATTCTGCAATGAGAGGATAGCTACAGAACTACTAGTGTTGATGCTGCAATGAGGGGAGGACTACAGAACTACTAGTGTTGATGCTGCAATGAGAGGATAGCTACAGAACTACTAGTGTTGATGCTGCAGTGAGAGGAGGACTACAGAACTACTAGTGTTGATGCTGCAATGAGGGGAGGACTACATAACTACTAGTGTTGATGCTGCAATGAGAGGAGGACTACAGAACTACTAGTGTTGATGCTGCAATGAGAGGAGGACTACAGAACTAGTGTTGATGCTGCAATGAGAGGAGGACTACAGAACTACTAGTGTTGATGCTGCAATGAGAGAAGGACTACAGAACTACTAGTGTTGATGCTGCAATGAGAGGAGGACTACAGAACTAGTGTTGATGCTGCAATGAGAGGAGGACTACAGAAACTACTAATGTTGATGCTGCAATGAGAGGAGGACTACATAACTACTAGTGTTGATGCTGCAATGAGAGGAGGACTACAGAACTACTAGTGTTGATGCTGGCAATGAGAGGAGGACTACAGAACTAGTGTTTGATGCTGCAATGAATGAGCGAGCTACAGAACTACTAGTGTTGATGCTGCAATGAGAGGAGGACTACAGAACTCTAGTGTTGATGCTGCAATGAGAGGAGGACTACAGAACTACTAGTGTTGATGCTGCAATGAGGAGAAGCTACAGAACTACTAGTGTTGATGCTGCAATGAGAGGAGAGCTACAGAACTAGTGTTGATGCTGCAAATGAGAGGAGAGCTACAGAACTACTAGTGTTGATAGCTGCAATGAGAGGAGAGCTACAGAACTAGTGTTGATGCTGCATGAGAGGGAGAGCTACAGAATACTAGTGTTGATGTTGCAATGGAGGAGGACTACAGAATACTAGTGTTGATGCTGGGAAAGGGAAAAGGGGAGCTACAGAACTAGTGTTGATGCTGCAATGGAGGAGGACTACAGAACTACTAGTGTTGATGCTGCAATGAGAGGAGAGCTACCGAACTACTAGTGTTGAATGCTGCAATGAAAGGAGAGCTACAGAACTACTAGTGTTGATGCTGCAATGAGATGGGGGACTACCGAACTAATAGGGGTTGATGCTGCAATGAGGGAGAGCTACAGAACTACTAGTGTTGATGCTGCAATGAGAGGAGGCTACAGAACTAGTGGGGATGCTGGGTGGAGAGGAGGACTACAGAACTACTAGTTTTGATGGGTGCAATGAGAGGAGAGCCCACAGAACTACTAGTGTTGATGCTGCAATAGAGGAGGACTACAGAACTAATATGTTGATGCTGCAATGAGGGGAGAGCTACAGAACTACTAGTGTTGAGCGGGGAATTAGAGGGGGACTCCGAACTAAAAGGTTGATGCTTTCCCCTGAAGGAGGACTACAGAACTAAAGTTTGATGCTGGGGAATGAGAAGGGGAAACTACAGAACTACTATTTTTGATTTTCTGCAATGAGAGGAGAGCTACGAACTACTAGTGGTGATGCTGGGGAATTTTAAAAGGAACTACAAAACTACTAGTGTTGATGCTGCAATGAGAGGAGGACTACAGAACTACTAGTGTTTGGGGGGTGCAATTTTTAGGAGGGCTACAGAACTACTAGTGTTGATGCTGCAATGAGGGGGAGAGCTACAGAACTACTAGTGGTTTATGCCAATGAGAGGGAGGATTTCAGAACTATCAGTGTTGATTTCTTGGGGAATGAGAAAGGGGGGACTACAGAACTAGTTTTTGATGGGGTGCAATGATAGGGGGACTACAGAACTACTAGTGTTTTTGCTGCAATGAGAAAGGGGGGACCACAGAAATACTAGTGTTGATGCTTGGGAATTTAGAGGAAAAACTTTCAGAACTAATAGTGTTGATGCTGCAATGAGAGGAAAGGCTACAGAAACTATAGTGTTGATTCCCGGGAAGGGGAGGAGGAGGCTACAAACTATTTTTGATGGGGTGCAATGGGGAGGAAAGGGCTACGAACTACTATGTTGATTTTTTTTTTTTTTGCAAAAGGGGGGAGACTACAGAACTACTAGTTTTGATGGGTGCAATTAAGGAGGGGGACAGAACTCTAGGTTTTTTGATGGGTGGGAATTTTGGGGGAGGGCTACAGAACTACTAGTGTTTATGCGCAAAGGAGGAGAGTACAGAACTCTTTGTTTGATGCTGCAAAAAGGAGGGCTACAAAATACTAG
>JACEFZ010023904.1:0-23523 GCA_014155875.1 Cepaea nemoralis
CCCCTTTCCCCCCCCCCCTACCCAATTAATTACAAAATGGGTTAAATCTCTCTCTCTCTCTCTCTCTCTCTCTCTCCTCTCTCTCTCTCTCTCTCTCTCTCTTGTATCTCAGTCTCTCTCTCTTTTCTATCCATATCTTTGTCTGTCTCTGTTCATATCACAGTCTCTCTCCTCTTTTCTCTATTCTTCTCTCTATATTTCAACCTCGACCCTCTCTCTTCTCTTTGTTTCTTACTCCCTCCGTCTCTCTCACCCTTCTCCAAACTCTCTTTCTCAAGCACACTTGCATGAAAAGAAAAATAAACAAATGAGCTTAAAAGAGAGATAACTCTTCCATGAAACTGGGCGTTAGAGAGAGTTGCGCTTCATTAACCCCCGTATTCTGTAGAGTTTCAGCCGAGCCAGAAACAGCTGCGCGCACCAAATCAAAAGGGGAGAAACAAACCAAAGAGGGAGGGCCAACATAAAGAGACAGGCAGACCGGGAGAATAAAAACTGATAAAGAAGGAATCCGATTAATGGGTAAATGCACAGCTTGGGTAAGAGGGCAATATGCAAACACAGGTACTTATTGGGCCATGAACGCCTCTCATTAATCCTATCCAACTGTCGATTTACAGCCTTTGCACAGGAAAACAAGAGTAATGTGAACGAGCCATACACACGCGGGAAGGCCAGTCTACGAACTGGTAGACAGACAGACAGACAGACAGACAGACAGACAGGACAGACAGACAGACAGACAGACAGGCAGGGAAATTAGACAGACATGGAGATTAGACAGACAAGGAGATTAGGCAGACAGAAAGAGAGATTAAGCAGACAAAAGAGAGATGAGACAGACAGAAAGAGAGATTAGACAGACAGGCTTGCAGGCAGGTAGACAGACAGACACACAGATAGAACAAACGAACGAACTTTATTTTCAAAGGGTCACAAATTGGGCACGCAGGCCCATCTATAGAGAGACAGACAGACAGATAGACAGACAGACAGACAGACAGACAGATAGATAGATAGATAGATAGATAGATAGATAGATAGATAGATAGATAGATAGATAGATAGATAGATAGATAGATAGATAGATGTACAGGTTATAATTAGAACAAAAGGAAGTAAGACAAGAACAAGGAAACACAGAATAACGTTACGATTAAACAGAAACGAGGACGGATGTGTCCGACTAATATTACCCAGAGTGGGGATACTGAACATTGCTTTGCTGTGTCCTGTACTACTTTAATAATTGATATCACCATCATATCATGATCCCCACCACTACCACCATCATGATCATAATCATCACCATCCTCGTTACCAAGTGCCAGTCTCGCACAGAAGCTCGGCTACAACACCCCCTTTCCTGCATTTTTCGTGGTACAGTCACACGAGTTTCTTTCAGTCCACCCTTTGATGTTGCCCACTCACATGTTTTCATCTTGCTCGCTGCCTTTTCTTCCATTCCTCCAGCACATTCTTCAACAAGGAGCTGTGCCATTTTATACGGCCATTGTATGAAAACCACCGCAAGGCGGTCTGCTCCCAAATCGTCCACAGCTGTGTTTCGAACGTAATATGTGAGATTACGAATTACATTCGCAACCCCTTCGCCGTAGAACCGGGCTTCAACCAGGTAAATGAACACTATTATGTGTGTGAAAAAGACAGTAGGTATCTGCGCGACAGCCAAGCACTAGTGCTAAGGAGGGAACATCTGAATGTCGGTAAGACTAACTTTTAAGAAACATGAACTTCAATAGCTTTGCACGTGTCCTATAATAGCGTGGCTTGGTGCCGAACCTGATCAATTGTGCTAGGACAATTTGCTCCAATGACACAGCAGCAGAAGAACTGGGAGCTCTTAACAAGTACATCCAGCAATCTTCATCAAGCGTCACTGCCAGCCACCCAAACCCACCCTCACAGAATCATCGGTCCCCAAACTTCAAGTGTTTCTTCAGCTTACATTTAGAGGGGCAACGTAATAAAATGAATACACAGTCGACTTAAAGCAGCAGTAAATCAAATATTATGTGTTGCTGAACCAATTATCAGATATAAAACCACTCCGACATCTACTCCATCTCTGAAAGAATTATTGTCTCCGTACACCAAATCTACCCGTATTTATCAATTGCAGCGTGAGTGCCAAGGTAGAACGGAACGGCAATTAGCAAATCGAATAATCGAACACACACCATCAGGTGTGTCCTTCGTCTTCAAATTATACAAGAAAGCAAACTGGATTTATCTTGTGTACTTCTTGTTTTGCCGTGAAGAGTCCGCAGAGAGAAGGCAGTTGTCATTTTGTGTTTCGCTTGCCTTGCTGCTTGCACTAACGCCGTATCTGATATCTTCACCGTCTCATTAACTCCATCTAACCAACTATTTCTGGGTTATCCTCTCGCCTTGTATACCAGTGTTCTCATGTAGAACTTTCTAGCCCATAAAGTTCACAAGTTGTACCTCTTTTTGTTCAAAACCACATATGTTTAATGTTGCCACTTTCGATTTAGCTGCGTCGTTTGCACCGTGCTACTCCGCGTTGGTCGGTTTACTGCTTTTTCTTTACTCGAGCATGTTTATTTGTACAGTTCACCCCCCCCCCCTCCACCTCAACCCCGCCCCAACTCCCGTCCTACACCGCAAGGTACTATAGGCAGTAGATGCCAGTGACAGCAAGCGTCTCCAACATAGGGTCAACACATGTTGAACACACGGTGAACACAGGGTGAACACATGGTCAGCATGGGGTGAACACAGGGTGAACACATGGTAAATACAGGGTCAACACATGGTGAACACAGGGTCAACACATGGTAAATACGGGTCAACACATGGTGAACACAGGGTCAACACATGGTGAACACAGGGTCAACACATGGTAAATACGGGTCAACACATGGTGAACACAGGGTCAACACATGGTGAACACAGGGTCAACACATGGTAAATACGGGTCAACACATGGTAAACACAGGGTGAACACATGGTCAGCATGGGGTGAACACAGGGTCAACACATGGTAAATACGGGTCAACACATGGTAAACACAGGGTGAACACATGGTCAGCATGGGGTGAACACAGGGTCAACACATGGTAAATACGGGTCAACACATGGTGAACACAGGGTGACCACATGGTCAGCATGGGGTGAACACAGGGTGAACATATGGTAAATACAGGGTCAACACATGGTGAACACAGGGTCAACACTTGGTAAATACAGGGTCAACACGTGGGAAATACAGGGTCAACACATGGTAAATACAGGGTCAACACATGGTACACACAGGGTCAACACATGGTAAATACAGGGTCAACACATGGTAAATACAGGGTCAACACATGGTAAATACAGGGTCAACACATGGTGCACACAGGGTCAACACATGGTAAATACAGGGTCAACACGTGGGAAATACAGGGTCAACAAATGGTACACACAGGGTCAACACATGGTAAATACAGGGTCAACACATGGTAAATACAGGGTCAACACATGGTAAATACAGGGTCAACACATGGTAAATACAGGGTCAACACATAGTAAATACAGGGTCAACACATGGTAAATACAGGGTCAACACATGGTAAATACAGGTCAGCACATGGCAAATACAGGTCAACACATGGTACATACAGGGTCAACACATGGTAAATACGGGGTCAACACATGGTACACACAGGGTGAACACATGGTAAGTACAGGGTCAACACATGGTAAATACAGGGTCAACACATGGTACACACAGGGTCAACACATGGTAAATACAGGGTCAACACACGGTAAATACAGGGTCAACACATGGTAAATACAGCTCAACACATGGTAAATACAGGTCAACACATGGTAAATACAGGTCAACACATGGTAAGTACAGGGTCAACACATGGTAAATACAGGGTCAACACATGGTACACACAGGGTCAATACATGGTAAATACAGGGTCAACACACGGTAAATGCAGGGTCAACACACGGTAAATACAGGTCAACACATGGTACATACAGGGTCAACACATGGTAAATACAGGTCAACACATGGTAAATACAGGTCAACACATGGTACATAAGGGTCAACACATGGTAAATACAGGGTCAACACATGGTACACACAGGGTCAACACATGGTAAATACAGGGTCAACACATGGTACACACAGGGTCAACACATGGTAAATACAGGGTCAACACCGGTAAATACAGGGTCAACACATGGTAAATACAGGTTAACACATGGTAAATACAGATCAACACATGGTAAATACAGGTCAACACATGGTAAGTACAGGGTCAACACATGGTAAATACAGGGTCAACACACGGTAAATTGAGGGTCAACACACGGTAAATACAGGTCAACACATGGTACATACAGGGTCAACACATGGTAAATACAGGTCAACACATGGTAAATACAGGTCAACACATGGTACATAAGGGTCAACACATGGTAAATACAGGGTCAACACATGGTACACACAGGGTCAACACATGGTAAATACAGGGTCAACACATGGTACACACAGGGTCAACACATGGTAAATACAGGGTCAACACCGGTAAATACAGGGTCAACACATGGTAAATACAGGTCAACACATGGTAAATACAGATCAACACATGGTAAATACAGGTCAACACATGGTAAGTACAGGGTCAACACATGGTAAATACATGGTCAACACACGGTAAATGCAGGATCAACACATGGTAAATACAGGTCAACACATGGTACATACAGGGTCAACACATGGTACACACAGGGTCAACACATGGTAAATACAGGGTCAACACATGGTAAATACAGGGTCAACACATGGTACACACAGGGTCAACACATGGTAAATACAGGGTCAACACATGGTGAACACATGGTAAATACAGGGTCAACACATTGTAAATACAGGGTCAACACATAGTAAATACAGGGTCAACACATGGTAAGTACAGGGTCAACACATGGTACATACAGGGTCAACACATGGTACACACAGGGTCAACACATGGTAAATACATGGTCAACACACGGTAAATGCAGGGTCAACACATGGTAAATACAGGTCAACACATGGTACATACAGGGTCAACACATGGTACACACAGGGTCAACACATGGTAAATACAGGGTCAACACATGGTAAATACAGGGTCAACACATTGTACACACAGGGTCAACACATGGTAAACACAGGGTCAACACATGGTGAACACAGGGTCAACACATGGTAAATACAGGGTCAACACATGGTAAATACAGGGTCAACACATGGTAAATACAGGGTCAACACATGGTAAGTACAGGGTCAACACAGGGCCAGCACAGACACTAGCAATGTCGAAGTCCAGGTTACTGAACTAAAATATTACAGAAGCGTTTTTAGAATATTATGAACCTAAAAGAAGAAAAATACTGACAAGACCTGAACATCGAAGAAAAAGGGCTCATAAACAGTATAACGTCTCGGGAACTGAAATATTTTTGACATTCACCCTTTTAGAACGGGAGGGCCGAGATTTCGGCCATGACGTCACGACGCGCCACTAGCCAAAACGACGAGCGGCCGATTTAATCGGCCCCGTTGTAAGAACTGCTTTGATAGGTTTGCTTTTAATAGTACAGACCAATCAAGTGCTGCCTTGTAATCACCAGCCATTCTAGTTTGCAAATGGCCACTTGTTGAACGCAATTCAAACAAGTGGATGTTATTTTGTGATTTTATTTTTGCGCAATAGCCTAGTTTTTTTGTTTGTTTGTTTGTTGATATTTGATGTTTTAAAAGGCCAGCTTTGAACACGAAGACGTGTGGACATTGATTAGCTCTGATCTGATAGTAGCGATTTTGACAGTTCAGGATTGTTAGATGACTGCAGTGATACTGAAAGTGGCCATGAAGATTCCGACCTCATGTCCCCATGGTTTAAGTGTACTGGGTCTGAAGAGGATCATGTTGATCCATATCCATTTATATAGATGTCCGGATAAAAACACATGCCACCAGATGATAGCCCACCTATTATAAATGTCAAAAGGGACTTAATGGCTGTTGTTTTTCTAACCATAAGTGTTTAAAATTATTCTAAAGTGGTGTGGGTATTCAATGAGGAAATCTTAGGTAAGTACCATTTTTTAAATGCTTTATAAAAAATTGTATTATGTTATGAAATATTTTTCACAACATGCAAACGAGGTCACCAAATTTGCATAAACATGAACAAAATAACTTCAATCATGCACAGAAATAAACTTTAGTATATCCTCTTTAAGAACGAACACGAAAAAAAAAACCATACACACGCACACGCGCGCGCGCGCTTGCATATACCTATATAGGGTTCTAATATTTTTTTTTTTGAATTTACAAAATTGTCACTTCTGTTATTTCTGTACTCCAAAATAAAAATAAAATTACCCCGTCTTCTTCAGAGGGAAAGCTAAATTTAGCCCAATGCTGTTCCGTCCTAAAAGGGTATATAACAGTCGCTATGAAAGAACACTGAAGAAAGGCATAGAAAATGGAAGAAGAGGCGGGAGACTACCGGCATGACAACGGATGCGTAACAGATTCAGTGCCAAACAAAAAGTGGGTTTGGACTAAGCAAAAATAGATGGCGGATAGTGGGAAGTAGGTCTGTGTCATAGTTATTAATACGGTAGCAGATATATTGTATTATAACGCAGGGGATCGAGATTATTCCGGCGGGCAGTGAAGAGAGTAGTCTTCTGCAATAAAACCCGCGACATGATGATGGCTTACGGGCTATCGTAGAAGACAAGGGAAAGAATCAAAAATAAGGGGTCATAACTTCACGTAAAATGAAATCTATAATGGAAGGCCCCGATTAACGTCGAGGTTACGTTCTTTAAAAAAAAAACGCGACTTTAAGTAAAACAACGTATAGCGAAACACTATACAGGTGTATACACAGGTAACGACGTTATGACGGTACGTAGCGGCGTAAAGTGAAGTTAAGACACACTGTGGCAACGACGTTATAGCAAAACGACGTAAACCGAAGCGAAGTATAGCGGGACCTTCCAGTAAACGTTCCGGGAATCAAACCATCACCTCCAAATAATAGCTGCCCGTTTCTTTGTATTCTGTCAGCGCCAACCAAAGTCTCTTAATTAATTTCTCGTCTTATTTAAGTTGCCGCAAAGGTTGCCCAACGATTGACACACATGCCGGCGTTTGACGTTGTCTTGTTTCCTTAAATAAGCTCATTACCCAGGAAATAGCTCGCAGCCGAGCGTGTTGACATCAGGCGGAGAGTAGGAAGAAGAACGATTGACAGGTTGCATACGGTGATGGGTTTTCTTCAATATACAAGGACAGATGTTCACCATTTCTTGAGGGTATTCATCGTGAACTGGCAATGGAACGTGCCATTTCTGTGATGTTTGCGGGGAGACAATAATTAATGCTACCGCTCGCTGTTGCATCATTAACACAGCCACTGTCACCACATCCACCATCACAGATATTTCCTCCATCAACTAACTCCTCCACCACAACTATCAACTCCTCAACTATAAGCACCTAACTTCTCCACCACGACTATCAACTGCTCCACCACAATCATCAATACATCCACCAACTCCTCGCGCTCCTCCACCACAACAAACAAGCACATCACCACAGTCATCAACTTCTACACCATAACCATCAACGTCTCCATAACAACCATCAATTCCTCCACCACACCTATCAATTCCTCCACCACAAACATCAACGCTCCACCACAGCCATCAACTCCTCGCACCCATTCACCACAACCAACAACTCCTGCACCACAGTCATCAACCCCTACACCACAACCACCAACACCCCTACAACAGCACTCTTTCACTACCTGCTTCACCACAACCACCAACACCACCGTCGCCTCCACTACTCAACCATCAACTTTTTCAACACCAGCTTATGTACCGCCATGTCGAATAGATCCACCATCATGACAACACCATTAATTTCACAATCACTGTCTTCTACTCCACCAACTCTTATTCCTTTCTCTTTTTTTGTTCCTACTTCCTCCTCTTCTTTCTTCCACCTCATCTTCCCTTATTTCTTCCTCGATTTCCTTCGCTTTTGCTTCCTCTCTACTCCTCCTCTACCTCATTCTCTTCCTCTTCTTTGGAGGCCTCATCTGGAACCATAGGTGCTCCCTGTAACCCTGTTTTCCTTTGTCATCTGCTGTTTTAACCAAAATTAACCAAACTGATGTTGCGTGTAATATTATTTAATGTCCAGCTAGTTGAGCGCACAATCTGTCTTCCCTTGTTTCTTTCCAAAGGCATTCTAATCCCCCACCCCACCCACCCCTTTTTTCCCACTTCCACCCATAAGGTTAATTTCCTATTCCACTTCATATGCTGATATGCTGCTTAAATTGCATTTGGCGTTGAATTTTGATCTTCTTCTCGATTCCCCCCCCCCCCTTTTTTTTTCCATTTGCCTCTGTGGCGTGTTGAGAGAGATGTAAGGTTTCTAATTACATTAGATCTTCTAGTTTCGTCTTGGGCATCTCCGTGTAGACATGTACATCTTCTATCGGTTTTATCATTGATTCTAATTTACTTGCTTCTGCTTACTTATTAGTTTTATGGAGTCTCCGTGGCGAAGTAGTCAAGCCGTCTAACTCGGGCTCAGAAGGTTGTGGGTTCAATTCTTGGGGGTCGTCGCTGGAGCTACGGAGTTCGTGCTTTGTGCGACGCTTTCGGCAGTTCGCTGGCGAATAGAGACTGAGCCATACAGGATAAAACCCCGTTGCAATGAAGTCGACTCTGTCGACTTTTAAGCGACATAATCGTTTGTTTACTCGGTCTTTTTTTTAAAATAAAGATTTTGTGCATGTGAATAGAGGACCTTTAAACATACATTAAGGAGCACTGGGCGTAAGGTGCTATATTTTATAGAGTATTTCACGCTCACCTGGGTGGGTAATAGGGTCAGTATCACGCCGCCTGGCTCTACTTCCGAAGGCAGTTCCTGATGCCCAGTTTATGCTGAGTCAACTTGTCAGCCCAGGTTACTTCGTTACATTTGAATTCGCCTCGTTGCAGATCGAACCCATGCCACCAGGCCGGCAGGAGAGCGGCCGGCCACTACGCCAAAGCGGCTACCTTTGTGTGTGCGTGTCCATCCATCCATCCATATTATAATGAATTCCAATTCCAATTTTCAAAACAAAAATTCCAAATTTGGCCTCGTTCAACCTGCCTTTTCAGCTGTGGTTATAATCAATTATTCATGCTAGTTTATATAATCAATTATTCCATCCATCCATCATGTGCCGTGCCAATAAGCGTGGGCGGTCATGTTTTGCCATCTCACTCGATCACCACAGTCGTGGATGAGCTCTGTGTTCCTGTCTCGACCATGCCACGTGTCCAAGCCATCCAGGTATTTACTTCTCGGTCTTCTCCTTGGACTCTTCCCTTCGATCTTGCCAGTTGTCACCAAGTTCTTCAAGTCATTTCTTGTCATAACATGCCCAAACAATTTTGACTGTCAACGTCTAACGACTCTAATCAGTTTACGATCTTCATTTGTTATGAGTTATGTTATTCATGCTAGTCAATATAATCAATTATTCATGTTAGTTTATATAATAAATTATTCATGCTATTTTATGTAATCAATTATTCATGCTATTTCATATAATAAATTATTCATGTTAGTTTATATAATAAATTATTCATGTTCGTTTAAATAATATATTATTCATATTAGTTTATATAATACATTATTCGTGCTAGTTTATATAATAAATTATTCATGTTAGTTTATATAATAAATTATTCATGTTCGTTTAAATAATATATTATTCATATTAGTTTATATAATAAATTATTCATGCTAGTTTATATAATAAATTATTCATGCTATTTCATATAATAAATTATTCATGTTAGTTTATATAATAAATTATTCATGTTCGTTTAAATAATATATTATTCATATTAGTTTATATAATACATTATTCGTGCTAGTTTATATAATAAATTATTTATGTTAGTTTATATAATAAATTATTCATGCTAATTTATATAATAAATTATTCACGCTAGTTTATATAATAAATTATTCATGTTAGTTTATATAATAAATTATTCATGCTAATTTATATAATAAATTATTCACGCTAGTTTATATAATAAACTAGCTGCCCGGCCCGGCTTCGCCCAGGCTCTGGCGGGGATCTATCTATCTATGTATCTATCTTTGTATCTATCTATGTATCTATGTATCTATCTATCTATCTATCTATCTATCTATCTATCTATCTATCTATCTATCTATCTATCTATCTATCTATCTATCTATCTATCTGTCTGTCTGTCTGTCTGCTTGTCTGTCTGTCTGTCTGTCTGACCCGGCTTCGCCCAGCTCCTGGTGGGGAGCATCTCAGTTAATTCATATAAGTAGTCATATAAGCTCCAGTTCCTGACTATCTATCTGTCTGTCTGTCTGTCTGTCTGTCTGTCTGACCCGGCCCGGCTTCGCCCAGACCCTGATGGGGAGCAAATCATTTAATTCATATAAGTAGTCATATAAGCTCCCGTTGCCGACTATCTGTCTGTCTGTCTGTCCGACCCGGCCCGACTTCGCCCAGGCCCTGGTGGAGAGCATCTCATTTAATTCATATAAGTAGTCATATAAGCTCCCATTCCCGATCTATCTATCTACCTACCTACCTACCTACCTACCTACCTACCTACCTACCTACCTACCTACCTAGCTAGCTAGCTAGCTAGCTATCATCTATCTATCTATCTATCTATCTATCTATCTATCTATCTATCTATCTATCTATCTATCTATCTATCTATCTATCTATCTATCTATCTATCTATCTATCTATCTATCTATCTATCTATCTATCTATCTATCTATCTAATCTATCTATCTATCTATCTATCTGTCGTGTCTGTCTGTCTATGTATGTATGTTCGACCCGAACATAACAACAAAATATAGATAGAATAGAAGAATAGATAGAAAATATGATTGGAAGAGATCTATCTAAAGTAAACTTGGCTCCCGTTCCCGACTATCTGTCTGTCAGTCTGTCTATCTGTTTGTCTATCTGTCTGTCTGACCTAGCCCGGCTGCACCCAGTCCCTGGTGGGGAGCATCTCATTTAATTCATCGTCAATCAACTCATTTAATCTATAGCCAGGGGACTTAACTTAAGATATAACAATGCTACTAAAAGTTATATCCCTTTTATATATATATTTTTATATTTTCTTATGTTCAGTCATGTAATTACAAAATTAAATTTTAGGAATGTAATAGCTGATAGCTGATAGATAAAACTATGACAGTTGGTTGCACAGGAATTAAAGGAAAACATGTAAAAAATTTCATCTCAATCGGATAGACCGTTCGCGAATGCATAAAGGACGGACACACATACATACATACATCGATTTTTATAGATATAGATTATTCATGTTAGTTTATATAATACATTATTCATGCTAATTTATATAATAAATTATTCACGCTAGTTTATATAATAAATTATTCACCCTAGTTTATATAATAAATTATTCATACTAATTTATATAATAAATTATTCATGCTAGTTTATATAATAAATTATTCACGCTAGTTTATATAATCAATCATTCATGCTAGTTTATATAATATATTATTCATATTAGTTTATATAATACATTATTCGTGCTAGTTTATATAATAAATTATTCATGTTAGTTTATATAATAAATTATTCATGCTAATTTATATAATAAATTATTCACGCTAGTTTATATAATAAATTATTCATGCTAGTTTATATAATCAATTATTCATGCTAGTTTATATAATAAATTATTCACGCTAGTTTATATAATCAATTATTCATGCTGGATATCAGATCCACATTTTCGCGACCAAACAGCACTAGGGGGATAACAATGTCAGCGTTAGGCTGGCCAGATTTACTTCCACATATTTCTAATAAGCATTTTGAAAGGATGGCTCCACCCCAGAGTTGAAATGGCTCTGATAAAATTCAACCTGTCGTTACCAAGGAATGCGGCAACAATCACTGTTGACAGGCAAGTCCACTAATAACTACACTAATCTAGCTCGATAGAAGGTTTAGTATAGGTTTTAAGGGCATGAAACAGCAACATGAGAAAGACACTTGAGAATCATGACCTTAGCGTTCCGAAAAGATGAAAGGACACAAACCCGCCTAGACTGGTACGTCTGATGATGAGAAGGCCCTTGATGTGCTGCCTCCGTCGTTGGAGTTGACTACATCTTTCTAAAAAGGAACTTAAAGGCTCGAGGATCGAGCACAGTTTTATCCTTATGGCTCGGTCTCTTTCCGCAGTTCGGCCTGCCGAAAGCGTCGCACAAAGCACGAACTCCGTAGCTCCAGCGACGATCCTCAGGAGTCTCCGAGAAAATTGCACTCGTCAAGTGAATGCCCGGGGTCGAATACACAAACTTAGGAGCGCTAGGCACGCGACATCTCGCCACCGCGACTCCTAGATCTAGCTGACAGCACAAGCAGATCTACCTGTCTGTCCCTCTGCTCCCATGGAGACTCCTATGATGTGACTGAAAGCACAAGCAGATCTACCTGTCTGTCCCTCTGCTCCCATGGAGACACCTAGATCTGACTGAAAGCACACGCAGACCTACCTGTCTGTCACTCTGTTCCCACGGGAGACTCCTAGATCTGACTGAAAGCACACGCGGACCTACCTGTCTGTCACTCTGTTCCCACGGGAGACTCCTAGATCTGACTGAAAGCACACGCGGACCTACCTGTCTGTCACTCTGTTCCCACGGGAGACTCCTAGATCTGACTGAAAGCACACGCAGACCTACCTGTCTGTCCCTCTGCTCCCACGGGAGACTCCTAGATCTGACTGAAAGCACAAGGAGACCTACCTGTCTGTGTCTTTGCGGGGAGACAGTAATTAATGCTACCGCTCGCTGTTGCATCATTAACACAGCCACTGTCACCACAGCCACTGTCACCACATCCACCATCACAGATATTTCCTCCATCAACTAACTCATCCACCACAACTATCAACTATAACCACCAACTGTCCCTCTATTCCCACGGGAGACTCCTAGATCTGACTGAAAACACAAACAGACCTACCTGTCTGTCCCTCTGCTCCCACGGGAGACTCCTAGATCTGACTGAAAGGACAAGCAGACCTACCTGTCTGTCCCTCTGCTCCCACGGGAGACTGAGCCAGGGTGTAGCTTGTGTGGACTCCTTGTAGCCTTCAATGTCTTTATCCCAGCTGATCTGGATGATCTCCAGGTTTTCTCTGCTGGTCCCCGACCCGTCCTTGAGCGACTCGTAAAAGCTGAAATGTATTTTGTCCGTACGTGAGACAGGTTGAAAGAACATCCACACAAGCAACAAGCGTAGAAGTAACAAGAAGAAGAGCAGCAAAAGCAACAAGAATAACAACAACAACCCAACCACAACAGCAACAATAGAAACAAGAACAACCACACCAAATGAACAACAGAAACAACAACAACGACAATAACAGCAGGAACAACGACGATGACAAATACAATAACGATGACAGCAGTAGCAGCAGCAGCAGCAGTAGCAGCAGCAGCAGTAGCAACAACAACAACAGAAGCAGCAACAACAACAACAACAGCAGCAGCAACAACAACAACAGCAACAACAACATTAACAGTTTTAAACACAGAAACCACAAACAAAATACTGCACGGTTTATTGCCTGGCAAGTTTTCGCTGCATCTCGTCAGGTACATACTGTAGTGTTACATATCATATGCAGTTAATAAATGAGTAATACCATGGCTGAAATACTTCACACATAAAGTCACTGCTATTCTTCAAGGAATCGTACACAATATTATTTGTGGATTCTGTGTGTAAATTCATTAAGAGAATACACATGTTTTGAATACTAACAGCGACGACGCAAAAATAAACACACACACACACACACACACACACACACACACACACACAGAAAACAAACAACAACAAACCAATAACGATGATGACAACAAATATAACAACAAAAGCAACAACAACGACAGCATTGACAAAGACGACGACGAAGATGACAAAAACGACGACGGAGGCGATAATAACAACAAGAGTAGTAATAGCAATAACAATAACAACAACAACAACAACAACAACAACAACAACAACAACAACAACAACAGAAAACATGCACATGGGAACAACTACCAAATACATTTTTAGCTTCAAATTTCCTCGTTTGGCAGCAAAACATCTGAAGCCCCGCAACACGCGTTCTATACAGGGAAGATATGCGCTAGTTAGCATTCCTTATTTATATTCTAGTCCCTTTTTATTTACTATTATAAATTTTACTTCTCTAGCCCAATTTGTGCCGGCTTCCTGGTCTAGAGGTTAGCGACTTTTTTCCGTAATCTCGTATACTCTCGTAGGTAACGTGACGACGGTGAGAATCAGCAGTGGTTCGAATCGCGTCGGTAACTTACGGGGTATGTGAGCCGGCCGCTCAGAAAGCAATGGCAAACTACTGAGCTTAATCTTTCAAAGAAATCAACAATCAGCTGAAAGATGCTGGTGTTGACAGCGATGCCCTGTAAAGGATATGCAAAACATTTTTTTTAAAGCCAAGTTTGTGCTATTTCTGCAGAATGTCAGTAGGACCGAAACGTTAGATTTGTGTGTTGTGGTTTGGCTTGTTTATTTTACAAATAACATTATCGAGATCAGGAGTAGTATAACATTTTCGGGGTCAGGGCGAGCATAACATTCTCGGGATCAAATGAAGTACATCAGTCTTGAGATCACAAGGTTATACCATTCTTCGGATCATGGGTTATATACTTTTTTTTGGATAACATGGTATATACCATTCTTGAGATTGAATAAAGTATACCATTTATGAGAATACATGGAGTATAACATTCCTGAGATCACATCAGGGGTGAGTATAACACTGTCGGGATCAAGGGAGATGGCGGAGGGGGGGGGGAAGGGGAGGGGGGTGATGAGAACATAGCACACATCATCTACAACCAGATGCTCTTGAACCCCGTGCTCTTGAAACTGAGGTCTGGCAAATATTAGCACAAGGGCGCCTGACAGATGACCCGATTCAAAAACAAATAATTCACGACTGAATGCGTTCTACCAACCACATTTAACCTATCGTGTAGGCTCATCCTCTAGCAGGGTATTTCCTAACCTTCTACAAATGCCAGCTACTTGTACATGATAGTTACGTGAGAGGCAAACATGCAGAACTCGTTAATACACGAACACAACACAAACACACAGGTAGCATGTGAACATATGTAGAATACAGAATGCAGCGTCTTTGACAATAAAATAGACGTTTGGAGAGAGAGAGAGAGAGAGAGAGAGAGAGAGAGAGAGAGAGAGAGAGAGAGAGAGAGAGAGAGAGAGTGAGAGAGAGAGAGAGAGAGACAGAGAGAGACAGAGAGAGAGAGAGAGAGAGAGAGAGTACGAGCGGACTTTATTTTCAAAGGGTAAAAAAATGGGCACGCAGGCCCGTCTTGCATTAGGCCCTTCCAATCACTCATCTTTCGATCATCAATAGTGCATAGGAAGAACATTGTCAAATGAATTTTGTAAACATAAGCAATGCATATTACCATGTTATGAGAAACATCCACCTCCCACCCATACATCCCCCACCCAACCACACACACACACACCCCAGGCACACATACATTCCCCCACCCATCCACCACACCTATACATGTCCCCACCCACACACACACCCACCAACCACACATCCCATCCACCCACACCCCAAGCATACATACGTTTCCCCACCCACTTTTCCCCACCCACACACATCTCCCCACCCACTCACATATCCTCCACCCGCCCCATTACCCACAAACAACCACCCACCCACATATCCTCCCCCACCCACCCATCCCCCAGCCACACATCCCTTAACCACACACCCCTAACCATATACACACACATCCCCACCCACACACACATCCCTCACACACATCCCCGCCCACCAACACATGGAGACAAGGAATCGACCAACACATAGATGGGACACAGGACATAAAAGACACCATGGGACATGAAAGTGTGTGAGAAATCTGGTAACAGATCGAGCGTCGGCGATGAGTGCCACGTTCCGCAAAGTACCACTACATGATAATCCTCTGACGTCGTACTGAAACATGCAAAGAGCGATTCAATTACCCCTCATCTTCGGCGAGAGATAGGAGAGATGGAAACATCGCATCGACAGTCACGTAACATCGAATTGAGATCATGTAACGTTGAGAATTCAACAACAGTGCTCACGCAGGACGAATCTACAAGTTACAAAATATTAATGCATATTCAAGAATCAAAACCACGGCTTAAATTATGCAGTATTTCTGAATGCGAAGCAGATGACAATAATCATGTTACTGAGTCATGACAGAAAATACTTTCGTATTATAATAAACAGATTTAACCCATGTTAGTTAAATGAAGAACGTTTTGTGCAATAAGTATTTGTAATTGAACGTTAGAAAAAAGAGTTTTTGCAATTTGCATAGAGCCAATTTTAACATGCGAAAAAATCCATGGAAGCCTTTGAGATGTGGTTTTATAGAAAACTGCTGAAAATTAATTGGACAGCCAAAATAAGCAATCTGGACGTTTTGAAGGAAGCTGAGCCGCAAAGTAAACTTATCACAAACATGAGAAAGAGGCAGTCATCGTTTTTTTGGGCCACATTATGAGACGACAAAAATTGAAACATGTTGTGACAACCGGAAAGTTTGCGGAAAGAAAGACGGAGGAAGACATCGTGAGAAGATTCTTGACACTCTTGCATATGGCACGGAAGGGAGTAACACACGAATTGATCCATGCCGTCGGTGATCGCAATTTGTAGAGAGGCTTGATCGTCCACGCCAGCCGGCAAGGCACTGAATGATGATGATTTAGTTAAAGACACCTCTCTGTGCTTCTCGAGTACTGGGTATATCGTGCTGGTATAATAGACAATAATATACGTAAATAAAGGATGTTTTCCCATGCCTTAAAATACTCTTATACTCTCTTTCACACAGGGCAGTTAGGAGCATTTCATGTGATATTCACTGGCACAGGAACGGAGCATAATGAGGACGACTCGTTGCCATAAAGTAGGAACCGCGAATAACTAACTAACTAACTAACTAACTAACTAACTAACTAACTAACTAACTAACTAACTAGCTAACTAACTAACTAACTAACTCTTAGTATTGAGTTTAAGGTGTTAACCACACGTGTTTAAAGACCAGTCGACACTCGAAGGGTCTTCTTCCTCTCTTCTTCCGTTTACCTCAGAGAAGTGCGTGCGTGCGTGCGTGCGCGCGCGCGTGTGTGTGTGTGTGTGGGAGAGGTGTAAAGATCTGTTATGCACTCTTGCTAATGCTCTTTGTAAGTTGGTATTCATTTCTGGTTAAGGTTGTTCTTGCTACCATCACCCTATCTGTTACGTGGTCTTCCCCTTCCTATATGTGCATTATATTTCTTCAATGTGGCTCTTTGTGGCAGATGGTACCAAGGCTTCTAGTCATTTGGACAAATCATTTAATGATTAGTCTGTTCTTCCTTAATGAAAATTGGTTTCAAACCTTTGAGCTCCAGCGACGATCCTCAGGAGTCTCCTAAAAAATGCACTCGTGAACCGAAGGACGCTGCCCTGAATCGAACCCACACCCTTTATAGCCCGAGTCAGACGAATTGACAACTTCGCCACGGAGACTCCCTGCAGTCACCGCGATTACTGACAGATATCTTTTTATGCGACAGAAGTGCCGCTAGTTGTCACAGTACCTGATTTCTACGAGCGTAAGTTAATTAGTATGTCATAAATGGCTGTAGAAAAATAACTACACATGATAACAACTTGAAACCAGTTTATTTTTATACATACATTGTGCTTTCATTTCTCAACATAATTTCCACCAACATTGATGCACTTATCCCACGTTTTATCAGTCCTCCCAAACCGGCTGCATAGAACTGGGTGCTCTGTTTTCTAAACCACGTTTTTAACTTCGCATTCAACTTTGGCGTCATTCGCGAAATGTCTCCCGCCAAGGTGGGTTGTCAGTATAAATACCGAAAAGCGGTGCATAGTTGGGTAGGGAAAAAAAAGTTACGAGGGCGAGTCAATAAGTTAAGTCACACAGTTCTGTAGGATGGCAGGTAAATGAAAATGGTTGGGTCTTCACCACTGGGTGCGGTATTGGTGCATGATAAGGCAGTTGTTCTTGGGGGTCTTTGGAATCGTGTGTATAGTACAGAAGAATAGATAGACCATGGCTTGGAGAGAATGGTCTGCAGGGAGTGACCAGAAGATCTGGCCGACACTCAAAACTCCAAGGAAAGGCCGGGCGGACACATACTGCTAGTACCATTAGTATTGGGACTCTCTTCGCTGGCTGTTGCAGATAAGGACATAGCAAGTATGGGAATGTCCCGAGTGCTGTGATGTCGGTTCTTGACTCAGTTATTCTCAAAACCAACAAATGTTGTATCTATACATTTTCTATCAACATGTTATTACAGTCTGAATAATAGACTGCCATTAAATTCTTACATGATTTTAGATAATACGCATGCATGATAAATCAATTGAACTAATTCCTTCTTCTTTCTTCTTCTTCTTCCTCTTCTTGTTTGGCGCTCATAGGGGTGAAAGAAGTAGGAATTAGAGGAAGCACCAGACAATTTTGTATTGTACGCTAAAGATGTTCTGAACACAATGTTAGTTGCACATCCTGTACAGGACGTCGCAGTCAACCTCAGCCATTTTAAAAAAAATTTCCAGACACATTATTGGTATTTATTAATGTCTTTGAGATAATTATTATATCCATACTGTGATTCCAAACTCCAAAATAACATGTCCTAAGACACAAGAACGGTGAGGAACCATGGACTGAATTCTAAAAGATAAAACGTTAACATATGTTTTCTGGTGCGTCAGCACAAACCCACACTGAAAGTCCCCATCGTATGTCAATCATTTATGGCAGAAATTCTCACATTTCTTGGCATTGCCACTACCCTAGCGCCCCATACATAAATGTACAAGCATGCACATTTTGTAGGTGCACAATTTACTGCAGATTTCCACTTCCCACCGCCATCTTTAATCTTTCCATCGCATCCAGACATGCGCTATCACCTACTTCCGGAACCGCTCATTTTGAGCAATTGGTTCAAAACAGGATCGCACTGGACCATATTGGTCCCACGTGGGGAAGTGGTACAGATTCAATGTCAACCACGTGGTTAGACAAATCTTCTAATAAGTGAATATGAATGAATCACCAAAAAATCGAGAAGTAGGAGGTAAGCTTTATTTGAAAAAGATAGGACATGCTGGGCGTGAGTAGGTTGAGGGGTTTTGATCCACTGGGAGATAAATGCAAGAGGATGTTGGGTAAAGAAAGGATTTAGGTTTATAAGCACCTGGTCTGGCTGAAGAGATGCTGCATCGAAAGGGTTCAATTCTTCAATCTCCCGTGGGTTGTCATGGACACTGACTTTAGTCTGGCCTGCAGCGAGAAGTTTGAACATGTGTCCGCTGTGATGTAGTCTGCCGAGTACAGCGGAATTTGCATGCTACGGAACTGCACGAGTGTTACCGAATGATAAAAGATGGTGGTGAATGAACAACACCTGCGCGTTGCATACCTCCAGCAGGAAGTAACACATGTTCGGAATTACACTATCCATCTCTGTACACGAATAGATCACTTTGTTTACTGTCCCCTGCCACTCTTTTGCTATTTGTGTAGTGTCTCTCCTCTGCTTGTGATGGATGCGCTTTCTGTTTATTGGAAGGGACATATACCATCACTACTTTCAGATTCTATCATACCATATAGAGCGAACAACAGGAAGCTTCAAAGTTCACAGCAGCAGCAATGGAAACAAACAACCACTACAATAATAAAAACAAATTCGTTGCTCCTCGCGATAATTTTCTGTCCAAAATTGTGCCCTTGAGAAATCACATTTTTTTTTAGAACCACTGATTAACAGAATAATAAATCACAACCTGAATCATCATTTGACGAATATGATGTAGTATGAGAGACAAATTCCATTGTCGGTCGCATTCTTCATCTATCTGTAACGCCACCTGGAGTACATCGGGGCGCTAAAATGGAAGAGTTCGTACTCATGACCCTCACTGCAGACTATCTATATCACTACATGTAAACGTGATAGCTTCGCAGCCTGCTCGTTCTTTGATGTTCTCTATCCTGGATTTATTGTAACTATATCATTATCATCACTTGCCGTGCCAAATTCCGGACGTGCTCCTGTCTTTCCGCACATATCGGTCCTTGGTGTTCTGAATTTATTCTACTGCTGACATTCCTCCGTGCATCCGTCTGAGACCATCAAGCATGATTTGTCTCTCTCTCTGCGTTTTCCTCTTTTTTTTTCCCCGCTGATCTTTTCAGTCATCACAATGTTCTCCATTCTCTTCTCATTATATGAACAAAGGACATTGCTTGTTTTTTTCTGACAGTTGTGTATTATGTTCTACTTTCATCTGTCACTTTCAGGCAAACATTGATGTTCTACTTTCATCTACCACTTCCAGACAATCATTGATGTTCTACTTTCATATGTCACTTCCAGAAAAATCGTTGATGTTGTACTTTCATCTGTCACTTCCAGACAATCGTTGATGTTCTACTTTCATCTGTCACTTCCAGACAATCGTTGATGTTCTACTTTCATCTGTCACTTCCAGACAATCGTTGATGTTCTACTTTCATCTGTCACTTCCAGACAATCATTGATGCTCTACTTTCATCTGTCACTTCCAGGCAATCGTTGATGTTCTACTTTCATCTGTCACTTCCAGACAATCGTTGATGTTCTACTTTCATCTGTCACTTCCAGACAATCGTTGATGTTCTACTTTCATCTGTCACTTAAAGACAATCATTGATGTTCTACTTTCATCTGTCACTTCCAGACAATCATTGAAGTTCTACTTTCATCTGTCACTTCCAGACAATCATTGATGTTCTACTTTCATCTGTCAATTCCAGACAATAATGGATGTTCTACTTTCATTTGTCACTTCAAGACAATCATTGATGTTCTACTTTCATCTGTCACTTCCAGACAATCGTTGATGTTCTACTTTCATCTGTCACTTCTGATCAATCGTTGATGTTGTAATTTCATCTGTCACTTCCAGACAATCATTGATGTTCTACTTTCATCTGTCACTTCCAGACAATCGCTGATGTTCTACTTTCATCTGTCACTTCTAGACAATCATTGATGTTCTACTTTCATCTGTCACTTCCAGACAATCGTTGATGTTCTACTTTCATCTGTCACTTCCAGACAATCGTTGATGTTCTACTTTCAACATCCACTTCCAGACAATCGTTGATGTTCTACTTTCATCTGTCACTTCCAGACAATCGTTGATGTTCTACTTTCATCTGTCACTTCCAGACAATCGTTGATGTTCTACTTTCAACATCCACTTCCAGACAATCGTTGATGTTCTACTTTCATCTGTCACTTCCAGACAATCGCTGATGTTCTACTTTCATCTGTCACTTCCAGACAATCATTGAAGTTCTACTTTCATCTGTCACTTCCAGACAATCATTGATGTTCTACTTTCATCTGTCAATTCCAGACAATAATTGATGTTCTACTTTCATTTGTCACTTCAAGACAATCATTGATGTTCTACTTTCATCTGTCACTTCCAGACAATCGTTGATGTTCTACTTTCATCTGTCACTTCTAGTCAATCGTTGATGTTGTAATTTCATCTGTCACTTCCAGACAATCATTGATGTTCTACTTTCATCTGTCACTTCCAGACAATCGCTGATGTTCTACTTTCATCTGTCACTTCCAGACAATCATTAATGTTCTACTTTCATCTGTCACTTCCAGACAATCGTTGATGTTCTACTTTCATCTGTCACTTCCAGACAATCGTTGATGTTCTACTTTCAACATCCACTTCCAGACAATCGTTGATGTTCTACTTTCATCTGTCACTTCCAGACAATCGTTGATGTTCTACTTTCATCTGTCACTTCCAGACAATCGTTGATGTTCTACTTTCAACATCCACTTCCAGACAATCGTTGATGTTCTACTTTCATCTGTCACTTCTAGTCAATCGTTGATGGTCTACTTTCATCTGTCACTTCCTGACTGTCGTGTCCTCCTTTAAAGTGTCGTCCCTGGAGTGAGGAGATCCGACACCCACATTATAATATTATTTTTTTTTTTCCCCCTCAATATTCTGGAGAATCCACCAGCTTCCGTCCAACACACTCCATCAGCCTATGGACACCTTTTCCTATCACTCTCACACTGTCGTACTATGCCCCCTTCTCATACTTCCCCAACGCAACATACTCAACAACTCTTACTTCTAGAAATTAATAAAGATTAATTTATTAAAATAAAAGTGTAACGTGTATGAGACGTGTATGCGAAGAAAATGTGTGACGTGTTCTATAAAGTGTAGAGAATCTGACTCTCAGACATCAGATCAGTCCGCTGATCACAGCAAAGATAGACCACAGCACGTTACGTCAGAACAAGTACGTCTCACCCGTTGCCGGAACCATCCTGCCGGATACTGCTTTGCTTCTGTAGACCTCTGGTAATCCCATTTCATGAACATGAGAAATAGACACCGGTGGTATGAACAGTTACTTATGGACCGGATTCACTCTACACAATGTCCGTTCCTAATGTTCTCTAACCAACTGCACAAGTTCTTTTCTAGTGTTTACACAGTTAGTAAAGTTAAGTGTTAGTCGACAGATCATCCTCGTTGCACATCGAACCATTCAGTCCGCAAGTGCTAATTACTAATGTTAATTGTTACTGTACTAACACTAGTTACTCTTAACCGGTTCTCGGTTCGTTACCACTGTTTAATGCTGTATGGTGCAACTGTAATCTTCACTATGTTGGGTGAATCAACCTCCCTCTAGCTTTTAATCACGTCTGTAAGCAATCTTTATTGATTGCCGAACTGGTGTTCTTCCGACTGGGATTTTCTTCTTCCCAAAACTTTATTGAGCTTCCTTGGATCTGGTAGGGAACCTAGGATAGAAACAACACACCTGGTGATAGTACTAGTTCATGATTCTTTCGGCTGAGTGTAAGCCTATCACCTTGCCTAATGATCGTTAGCTACTAGACTTAGTCATAGAGCAGATTAGCTAAAACCCCCCTAAGGGCGAATCATTTTTTGACAAAGAAAAAAAAACAGCAAACAGAAAGTGGAACCCCTCCCAAAGGGACCTACGGGGAAAACCCCCTTTTCCCTCATTACTCAATTCTCAACTAGTAAAGCTTATCAAAACTTCACTAAACTTTCTAGCTAAAAGAGTCAAGTACACTTTTCCCTACTCTAGCTAGTTTCCCCTAACAGTGCTAAACATCACACTAAGTTTAAAAACCC
>JACEFZ010023905.1:0-2500 GCA_014155875.1 Cepaea nemoralis
CTCAGATATCCTGCCATAGCGAACGTTGAGAGTTGGCATCAAACCCTCATCTCATCGTGCTCATCCGATTGTCTGCGTAACGTTCATATCTTTTTACATTGTCCAATATATTTCACTTTTCTCATTTGTGTTTGTCTTTATAACCAGTCTTCTTAAATGTTGAGTTCTTCTTAGATATATCTGTTTCGTTTTCTTCTTCTGCGTTCATCCAGAGTCTCTCCCCCCCCCCCCCCCCCCCCGATGTAATTGTGGTGTGTCTCGTTATGCACCCTTGGGCCAAAACCCTTAGGCCAACACATACGACTTTAGCGGGCGTTTGTTTTTTTTTAAACCAGGTTAGCCGTCCTGGGGGACTCTCACTTTTGTGGCGACGTCCACATCCCAGCTGGTCAAGTTAGAACGGTTGAAGACTTCACGGTCAGCCCTCAAGGGAAAGCAGGGGCAGTCCAATGGCATTTATTGGCATCAAAGGAGGTTTCCATACTTGCAGAGCCGATATATAGTGCTCTGGTACTGTGCTCACCCAAGAAATCGCCACGTCCTGCACATGACAGCTTTAATTCCTCACTCCCATGTATTGGGCATTTCGTTCGCCACAGGAGCTACTGGCCGAGAGGCTAGAACGCCGGACTCCCATTCGGGAGGCCCGGGTTCGATCCCTCGGTAAGGTGTCAGATATTTTTCTGTCGGGGGCAAAAAGAAAATCCTAACCTGCACAGTTCGCGGCGACTGCACTAGCCAGGCGGCCTTTATTCCTCAGGCTCAAAGACCCTCTGCCATACACCGCAAGGTACTATATTGGCAGTTAATGACAGTTCGCCACAGGCTGCTCCCCACACAAACCAGGAACGGTCTGCCTGCAGACGACACCCACTCAGCGAGCTTTCGGTTCGGACATGTGCTGGACGCTGTGCCCAGAAAACAAAATAGTCAGAGCTGTTCCGGGCAAGAAGGACATTCCACTCTCACTCGGACGTTTTTGCTTTGTGCCTGTTTTATTTGCGCACTTAGGCCGGCACATTCGACTACAGCGGGGGTTAGGTAAACAGGTTTGTCTTCCCGTGGTTTCCAGGGACATTCGACTCTTACTGCTTTGGTGTCGTCCACATCACTACTGGTAATCTTAGAATGGTCAAAGACTCACGGTCAACCCTCAAGAGAAGGCAGGGGCAAACCAGTGGCAGATCTACGCCATCCAAGGAGGTTTCCATAATTGCAGAGCCGACACATAGCGCTCTGAGACTGGGCTCACGCAAGGCTGCTTTAATTCCTCACTTCCATGTATTGGGTATTTCGTTCGCCACTGGCTGCTCCCCATGCAAACCAGGAACGGTCTGCAGTCGGCGTCTACTCAGCAAGCTCTCGCTTTGGACTTCCACGTAATGGATTCGCTAACTAAGCGTTCCATTTCGTGTTAATGAGACGTTTTTCCACCTTAGTCTGCAGACGACATACACTCTGCAGCTTTTCACTTCGGACTTCCACGTAATGGATTCACTAGTCAAGCGTTCCATTTCGTGTTAATGAGACGTTTATCTACCTCTGATTATACTCACTCAATGATTTTTTTTTTTTTAATTTTAATACAGACTTAATACAGACTTGCATCGTAACCATTGCGTGCGACTGGGACTTTTTTTTTTTTCAAATTTAGTAACGCTCACGAGGTAGGCTACATGTGCTGACCGCTCAGCACCTTACCTCCATGCAGCAGAGAGCGAGTAACGGCCAGGCCCTCTCATCCGGGGGATCCCTCATATCCCTCGGCCGTGAGCCGTAGAACAAGTGTCTGGACCAAGCATGTAGCTGGCTCAGCATCTCACCTCCAATCCACAGTGGGTGAGTATTGGCCCGGCCCTCACATCCGGGGGATATTGACTTAGAGGCTTTCAGCCATATCCCTCAGCCGAGAGCCGTAGAAAATGTGTTTGGACCAAGGATGTAGTGGCATCGTGCGCCTGATTCGAACTTTGAGTGCAATGGATTTGCTGATCCCTGTCTTTGACTGCCTGTCCCCAGTGTACCTGCAAGGCAGCAGGTGTGTGTCTCTCTTGGTCTGGTTCCTATCCCTTGACCTGTTCGACATGGTCGGCATAGCTCTTGGGGTCATTGGAGCACGCAAGCTTCTCTACCACAAGGTGGAGACACGTCAGAGGTTATATATCTGTTTGATAGCCTTTCTGTCCAATGAATGTTCCAATATGTCCAATGTCGTCTATCTCATCTTATTTCTTTTGTATAGGGTGTCCAGGGAAGGTTAACCCGGTCAACAAGTGCCCGCAGAAGTCGGATGTGTTGGCCTAACGGCGCAAGAACGTAGCTCTGCTGTAAACAGGCACAATGCAATCATTCATTCAGTAGCATGTCCCTTGCAGAACCTCGCTTCCATAACAACCTTCCGGAAAACTTCTCGATCACAAGCAAGATGTCCCGCGTCTGATACACCCATCTGGAGATCATCCGCCACATCCTGCACCCATCTTCTCTTTGGCCTTCCTCT
>JACEFZ010023905.1:7500-36942 GCA_014155875.1 Cepaea nemoralis
CGCGCCTACCTCAGAGTTAACGCAAACACACAACATCCACTGCATAGTGAAATTATGAAGGTGAAGGGCAGCAGGTTAAAAAGAGGACGGTCGTGGATGGGTAAAGCCGAAGACATTCTTCAACAGGTGTGTTCACTTGAGGACTTAGAACCTGGCGAGGAGTGGGTACAAGTGCCAACAGATTTCTGCACATCCTTTTCAGTTTGCATCCAACTAGACAGAAAATGCAGACAAGAAAACCCGGCAGCTGTGGAGGCGGAAGTACAAGCGTTGATTTTCGAGAATTCGCTAGATGGTGATGCTGTCATTTACACAGATGGGTCGGTCGTCCGACATGTGAGAAGCTCATGGGCCTTTACGGCTCAGGCCGGAGGGAGAATTGTGAAGGAGGACTCTGGTGCTTTTGCTGAGACCACAAGTAGCCTGACTATGGAAGTCATGGCAGTAAGTAAAGCAATAACATGGGTCGAGACACAGAAATTCATTAGGGCATGTTTCCTTAGCGACTCAATAAACATGCTCCAGAGGATAGAGATGGGGGAGATCCGAAGAGAATGGTTGCTGTATCTGGAGCGGTCTCGGCTGGCAAAGATTAGTTTCATCTTCGTGCCAGGGCATGCGGGAGTACAAGGGAATGAGCGGGCTGACAAGCTCGCAGGTAACGCTACTGACTACTGTGGAGAGCGGACGCGCCATGGACAAGGCTGACATTCTGAATGCTCTACGAGAAATAAGACTTTTGCGAGAATCAAGTGATGACTGTGAATCTACAACCATGGCCAGACTGCGAGAACAGCAAATTAAAAGAGGGGTGGCCAAACAAGAACACTACGCAGGAAGCCAAAGAAGACTGATAAACCAACACAGAACTGGTGTCGTTAACCGCTACACGCTGCTGGATTTGCTGAGGAGGGGATTCGAGCATTTATGGACTGAATGGTTCGATGTGCAATGAGGATGATCTGTCGACTAACTAACTAACTAACTTGCTTTTATTTTACTTTTACCTCCGGTTACCAAAAGGCCCAAACGATCAGCTCAGTTCTTGCCTTTTACAACTGAGTGTCCCCGTACATAGATACAACTACAAGTTAGCATGACTAATTTAGTAATTATGCTGTGCTCTGTATGTCAAGCCAACCTTTCGTATGAGGCAAATCTAGAGATACTTGAGAATGTTCATTATGATGCACATCGTTGTTAAGGACGCCCAATACGAAATCTTTTAGCTGTTAGCTTTGTACGTTGGCGGAAGTTTAGAAACAAACCCCCATTGTTTATGAAACTCCGTCTTGAGGGGATAACATTTCTTTCCACGGATAATTTCCAGTAGTAAATCGTGTATTATTTTAAGGGTCGGGATCAAACCAGCATCTTAAAAAGATCTAGGGACAGCCGAGGCAACAATGATTAAATTATTTTCGCTAAAACAGCAGAAGAAAGATGGAGAAGGATCGTCTACCAGCGGAAAGAGAGCTTCTGCTGCACAGCTCAGGATTCAGAAAGGTGACCAGACGAGAGACAGTACATTTCTTTCAAAAAGTATACATTTCTGCCGTGTATGGTTCTTTTCAAATAGCTGAATATAATAGGTTCTGTGTGTAGACCGGCTAATGAAGAGACATAGTGTCTAGTTGGCCCTACGTCGAAGTACAGTAGAGTACACGTTCCGCCAGCGAGACACTGTCGGTCTGTCAGTCCGGACTGTCCGTCGACTGTCATTTGGAGACCGCAGAGGCAGAGGATCGATTCTAGTTCAGTAAGAACTGATTCTTTTATCTATACTTCTTCTCTATAAAAAACTAGCAGTTCTGTAGATATTATGTCTTTCAGTCAAGAGCTCTCTCATAGCTATAGATACTAAATATTTCAGTCAAGAGTTCTCCCATAACTGTAGATAATAACTCTGTCTGTGTCTTTCAGTAAAGAGTTCTCTCATAGCTGTAGATACTAACTTTCAGTCAAGAGTTCTCCCATAACTGTAGAAACTAAGTCTTCCAGTCAAGAGTTCTCCCATACATGTGGTACTAACTTTCAGTCAAGAGTTCTCCCATAGATATGGATACTAACTTTCAATCAAGAGTTCTCCTATAGATGTAGATACTAAGTCTTCCAGTCACGAGTTCTCCCATAGCTGTAGATACTAAGTCTTTCAGTCACAAGTTCTCCCATAGATGTGGATACTAAGTGAAGTCTTTCACTTTTCAGTCAAGAGTTCTCCCATAGATAACTACTATTTTGTGTTGTGTACTAGTTCTCCCATAAACTTCTAAGTTCTAACTATTCCCACCTACAGCCACTGTCATTCGTACACTACTTCTATAAATACTAGCACTTCTGTAGATATTAGTTCTACCAGTCAAGGGTTCTTCCATACATACTACAACAATGTCTGTGTACACTCATCATCATCATCCAGTGCCTTGTCAGTTGGCGTGGGAACTCATGCCTCTCCACAAATTGCGATCTCCGACGGCATGGATCAAATTGTGTGTTGACTCCTTTCCGTGCCATGACACAAGGCTGTCAAGAATCTTCTCATGCTGTTTTCCTCTCTCTCTCTCCACAAATCTTTCTGGTTGTCACAATATTTATGTCTTCTCATAACGTGGTCACAAAATGATGACTGCCTCTTTCTGATGTTTGTGATAAGTTGTCTTTGCGACTTAGCTTCCCTTAAAACATCCTGATTGCTTATTTTGGCTGTCCAATTAATTTTCAGCATTCTTCTATAAAACAAAATCTCTAAGGCTTCCAAGGATTTTTTTTTTTAATGGCCTGTTTACTAATTGTCCAGGATTTGTAGCCGTGTGTTAAAACTGGTTCTATGTAACTTGCAAGAACTCTTTTTCTAACTTTCAAGGACAATAACTTATTGCATAAAATATTCCTCATTTGATATAGTGCAGTTTTTACTTGTCCTATTCCGCTCTTTATCACAGTGACGATTCTTCCATCTGATGTTATCCATGTGCCTAGATATCTGAATTTCTGAACTTGCCCCAAAATAATGTCCTGTACTTTAATTGCACATTTAGGCACAATCTGTTTCTTTGATATCACCATAACTTCTGTCTTTCTATTATTCAAGCTAAGACCCAATTATTCACTTTCTACAACCATTGTATCTATTATTTCCTGTAGATCTTTCTGACTTGTTGATATCAAGATGGTGTCATCAGCATAACATAAGTTGCTTATATCTTCCTCTTCTTCTGCGTTCATCCGGAGTGTTTTTTCAGATGTGATTGCGATGTATTGTTATGCACCCTTAGGCCTAGAACCTTAGGCCAACACATCCGACTTTTGCGTGCGTTTTTGACCAGGTTAGCATTCCTGGGAGACTCTCACTTTTGTGGTGCCGTCCACATCCCAGCTAGTCAAGTTAGAACGGTTGAATACTTCACGATCAGCCCTCAATGGAAGGCAAGGACAGTCCATGGGCATTATCCGCCATCCAAGGGAGGCTTCCATAGTTGCAGAGCAGACACATAGCGCTCTGGTGCTGTGCTCACCGAGGGAATCGCCACGTCCTGCTCATGGCTGCTTTAATTCCTCACTTCAATGTATTGGGCCTTTCGTTTGCTACGTGCCGCTCCCCGCACAAACCAGAGACGGTCAGACTGCAGACGGTGTCCACTCAGTGAGCTTTCGATTCGGACATGTGCCAGTCGCTGTGCCCGGAAAACAAAATAGTTAGAGCTGTTCTGGGCACAACAAACATTTGGAAAACTAGCTAGTCAGAGCTGTTCCGGACATAAAGGACATTCAGAGACTAGATAGTCAAGAGCTGTTCCAAGCACGAGGGACATTCTGAAAACTAGCTAGTCAGAGCTGTTACGGGCATCCAGAAGACTAGTTAGTCAGAGCCTTCATCTGTCTGGAAATCTGAAGCTTCACCAAGATGTCAGTATTGCTAAGCATGGACACCAGACCCATGTAACACATTAACTGTCAAAAGACTTTCATTTACTGCCAATATAATACCTTGTATGGCAGGGGGGTCTTGAGCCTGAGGAATTAAGGCTGCCTGGCTAGTGCAGTCGTCGCGAATTGGCAGGTTAGAGTTTTTTTTTTACCCCTGACAAATAAAAAATCCACACCTTATCAATGATTCGAACCCGAGTCTCCCGAAGGAGAATCCAGCATTCTAGCCACTCAGCCAGCCGCTCATATGCATAACACATTAAAACCAGAAAATCTGTTTGAATCTCTCCTTTAAAAATCATCATCATGTGCCATGCAGATAAGCGTGGGCAGTCATGCTTCGTCATCTCACACGATCAACTCTGTTGTTGTCTCGATTATGCCATGTGATCAAGCCATCCAGACATTTACATCTCTGCTGTCTCATTCTTCAGTTTTGCCAGTTGTTATCAAGTTCTCTAGTTTATTTCTTCTCATAACGTGTCCAGTTGTTATCAAGTTCTCTAGTTTATTTCTTCTCATAACGTGTCCAACAAATCTTGACTGTCTACATCTATTTTCTCTAATAAGTTTGCGGTTTTCATTTGCTTCTTCTTGGTCATTAGTTTTTCTGTCTGTCCATGGTATTATTTGCATTTTCCTCAGAAACCACATCTCCACTGTCATTAAGATGTTTTATCAGCTTGTCTGCTCATTATCCACATTTCGCATCCATAAAAAAGTACAGGTTCTGTGTAGCACTTCAACACTCTTTATCTCGTTGCAATTGACACATTTTTATTGGTCAGTATGTTTTCCATTTTACAAAAGGCAACCTTTGCCATAGTGATTCTTGTTCAAATCTCTTCAAGACACCTCCCATCAAATGTTATGACTGTTCCTTGATAGTTGTACCTACTCACTTTGTTTAAAATTATTCACATATTGTCATATACGAGGGGGATTCCAAAGAAAAACTTAAAAGCGTAATAGAAATTACAATAACCATGCCATTGTCTTGTAACCTGTCAATATTGTTGCTAAGGATGTCAAGAATGTTAAGCATATGACATCACGGTGCAGACAAACACGGTGACGTCATAAAGACAGTTTAAAGATGACACTTTTAACATGCACCAAAGAGGAGCAGCATTCTGTTATGTTTTTTTTTGGGGGGGGGGGGGGGGGGGGGGGGGGGGGGGGGGAAGTTGTTTGTTATTGAAGGGGTGAAACCTATAGAATTTCATAAATGAAGTTCCAGTATGGTGATGCATGCCTGTCAGTCCAGCAAGTGTATGAGTGGAGTAGGAAGTTTCAAAATGGCATGACTTCTGTGACAGACTTTTCTGTCTGTGCATTAGTGGTTACACATGCAACAAAAATAATTTTTTTCTACAGGAAACCAAGCACTTTATCAGTGCTGGAAGACTTGCATTGAACACAGTGGTGACTTCATCGAAAAATGACACATTTGTTCTTTACTTTTTCAGAATATATTCTACTTCTTCTTCTCTTCTTCTTCTTCTTCTTCTTCTTCTTCTTCTTCTTCTTCTTCTTCTTCTTCTTCTTCTTCTTCTTCTTCTTCTTCTTCTTCTTCTTCAGCATTCCGAGTCATTGAGGTTCTTTGTTGCAGATACAAGCCGTCTCCATTCGTCTCTCTGGTTGACCTTCTCTTGCCAGTCACTGATTCCAAGTGCTTGTAGGTCTGTATGTATATTATCTCTCCACCATCTTCTTGGTCTACCTCGGGGTCTACGGTAATTTATTTGTTGAGTGTAAGCGAGTTTTGTTTCCCTATTATCTTCCATTCTTTCTATATACCCCAGTGTTTTGTATATTGTGATCTTGGTGTTACGAGATAGCGCATTTGATTTTTGCAGATGTTGTAGTGCATAGTATATCTTATTTCCAGAGTTGATTCAAGCTTGTATTTCTTCCCTTATTATGTAGGAGCAGTTGAAGATTGTATCCAGGTATTTGTATCTTTCTGTTCTTTTAATGGTCATATTATCTATTTGTATGTGGCCAGAGTTTTTAGCCGTTCCTTCTCTTGAAATTACCATATATTCTGTCTTATCTTGGTTGATAACTAGCCCCATTTGTTGAGCTTATTCCTTTAAGAGAGTCAATATTTCCAGTGTCTTTTGTTCATTTTCCCCTATAATATCTATATCATCTGCATAACCAAGCAGTTTAGATGTTCCTCAAATAGCACTTCCTCCTTTACCTTCCTTACAACTTTCTCTAGAGCCAAATTGAAAAGGAGCGGCGATAGTGCATCACCCTGTTTCAAGCCAGATGTTATTTGGAAAGGGTCTTGCTTGCTTGTGTTCGTTGGCTTGAGCTCCAAGGCGAAGTCCTGTATGTCGGATGAAGACATCCTGTTGTCCAACATCAGTGTGATGTCATACAGGACCTGAGGTTTGCGTGAGTATCCGTTGTCCCATGTCTGGCTTATTGGTGTGCAGACTGGTGGTTCCTCGCCGTACAGGCAGACACTCTCCGACTTCGGAGGAATCAGCGATCCTATTGACTTCAGCCAGGACCCCGAAGGGACCTGTTGCCCAGGACGCTCGACGAGGACGCGTCAATAGGTCTTGGCCAGTATATAACCCGGCCCTGGTGCCTTGGAAACACCTCTGCGTCCCGGAAAGGGTCTGATTTCCTGCCTTTATATGTTACTATATTATAAGTATCTTCCATGCATAGTCTGGTCATGTTGATTAACTTCCTTGGTATTCCAAATTCCTGCATAGCATTACATAGACTATTTCTATAGACACTATCATAAGCCTTTTTAAAATCCACAAAGATGTTATGGAGATCTCTTTTATATTCCAAACTTTTCTCGTCTATTTGTCGTAAGAAATATCTGATCTATTGTTGATCTGTTTTGTCTGAAACCCGCCTGGTAGTCACCTAATATGTCTTCTGAATATGGTTTTAGTCTATTTAGTAATACCGCGGATAGTATCTTATAGCTTATGGACAGGAGTCATATTCCTCTATAATTTTCACATTGGAACTTGTCTCCTTTCTTAAAGATAGGTATCAGTAATGATTTTTTCCAGTCATGGGGTAATTCTTCTGTCCTCCAGATTTTTATTATTAGTTTGTATAGCTTTAGATGTAATGCATGGCCGCCTGCCTTTATAATTTCAGCAGCAATTCCATCAGCCCCAGTTGCCCTATTGTTTGTAAGTCGTGTTATTACATATAGGATTTCTTCAAAAGCAGGTTCTTCAATTTGTGGTTCATACGTTAGAACCGCTTCCTGTGGGAAAGTGTTACTTGGTGCTTCACAATTTAGTAATTCAACAAAGTATTCTTTCCATGTGTTACACATTTCCTCATTGGTATTTATCATATTCCCATTTTTGTCTTTTAAACCATATGTGTTGTATTGGTGCCCTCATTTCATTGACTTCAGTTCTTTAAAAAAACTTTCTGGATTCATTTTTCTGGTGATTAGTTTCCATATCTTCGATTATATTGCTCATATATTCTCGCTTCTGCTGCCGAACTATTTTTGTAGCCTCTTTACATTCAATTCTATATAGCTGTTTATTTTGGATGTTGTTAATGTCATTTAACCACAACTATCTGGCATTCTTTTTCCTAATGACTGCTTCTTCACATTTTTGATTGAACCATCTGTTCTTTCTATTCGTGGTTAACACACCGAGACATTCTTCTGTGGTAGTTTGAATTGTATTCTTGATGTTCAACCAAGTTTGGTCAACGCTTTCCTCCAACAGGTTTTGTAGAATTTCAAGTTTACATTTTATTTTATCTGCAAATTTCTCTTTGACTGTACTTTCTTGTAGTTTTTCTCTGTTATATGTTGTGTGTTACCTTTGTAGTTTAGCATAGAATACTCTCTTAAGTTTTTGCTCCAACGAGGAAGTGGTGGCTGCGGCACTCAGCTCCTCTATAACTTCTAACTTGTTGTATGTTTGATGCATTTTTTTGTTAATTAAAATGTGATCTATTTGATTATAGGTTCTCTTATCACATAATTTCCAAGTTTGTTTATGTATATCCTTTCTAGATAGAGAGAATATATTCACCAAGAAAAAAAAAACATTTAAGATTGTCATTTGACACCTCCTTATATTTCATTATATTTGGATTACAGTGGCATATTATAATACCTGGCTGCAGATAGTATAAAACATGTCAAAATAGTTCCATAGCAGATATTTCCATTGAGTGAAATGTTAAGCTGTCACATATTCAAGGCCATGTCATAATGAGGTAACTTGGCTAGTTCGCTTCCACATTGCTCTTCTATCCCAGAAAGTTTTGGTAATTGTCCATGATGTCATCTGATGATTTTTTGTTTTTGGCGCTCGCTCGCTTTGAGCTCAAGCGTAGTCCGTACAACTATTTCTAGTAGCACTGGACTGAATTTTGCGTGTGGATTAGCTTCCCCTATTAATAGTGCCCGTTGCCATCAGGCGAACCCACTCTGACTTTAGAGGTACTTGTAATTTACATTCCTAAGTCAAGGACGATAGGTCAACATTTCAGTCCAACTGTCCGGTGTAGGGGTTGAACCCCTTACCTCGGCATCAGCACACCGGATGTTTAAGAACACGCGTTCTTATCCATTCGACCATGCTGACCTACACTGATGATTATGAAAAGATGCTTATGGAGGGAGGAGGCCTTCCATGGAAGGGGAGAAAAGGAAGACACCTAATTGTAGATGAAGAGGCAGGACATCTGGTTTACGATAGAGAGAAATTGTAAAAGACCGTCGGGGGAGGTGTGGAGAGAATTCTGCACAGGACAGCTACTTGATGATGATGGTGATTGATGATTGATGATGATGACAAAGGTGGTTTTAGAATTCCGTCTAATTAACTCTTTAACTCTTTTGCTTTTAATGTATCTGTCGCTCCAAGCTGTAGTTTTGATGTTCTTTACATCCGAACTATGGTAGTACTGTGACCAATGTTAAATGTGGTTTCCTTTTTTTTTCAGACATCAATGAGTTAAACTTACCAAAAACTTGCCAGGTTGAATTTCCAGATCCTGATGATTTATTGAACTTCAGAGTAATTATCTCACCAGATGAGGTAGGTAACAGCAAATAAACAGTTCTGTATCCTTCTTTATGTCTATTTCTTATTTTTGACTGAATTGTTAATGTGTTCTCTGTTTATTTGTTAACAAAACCAACATTACTGTACTATTGGAAAAGCCACATTTCTGATCTAGCGGCATTGTTATAACAATACACATGGTATTCAACCACATACATGTCCAGTCCACAACACAGAAACAGATGAGTAACTTTTTTATATATATATATATATTCATGTAGAGTATCTCATGCAGTTGTATCTGTGTGTCTTTGTTGTTTGTGTGCTGATGAAGGCTTTGACCACAACATCTATTTTGTAACTTGTGATTGTGTTCTAGTAAAGTTTACTGATTCTACTTCTCGTTGTTTGGCGATTCATTCATTATACTTTTGGGAAACCCATAAATGTCAGTATCTTTCAGTTTTCTGTGTATTTTAGTTTACCCTGCGATCAGTTACTTTGATATATATATTATTTTATATGCTGACTTTTGTCCTATTTAGCCACTGTAATATAACAAACTGAAAGAAGTGAACTCACACAGAGAACTGGTTACTCACATCAGAAGAAGACAGTCGCATTCTGTGGGCATGTTATGACAAGAGGAAAGCTGGAGTATGTTGTCACAGCAGGAAAGTTGGAGGGGAGAAGAGGCAAGGGGAGACCAAGAGAGAAGATGCTGGACAGTTTGACATCATCAGAAATAATTGGCAGGACACAAAGCAGAAAATTCTGAACAGACATAGTTCATGCCGTGTGGCGTTGGTATATCATATCTGTCCACAGCCTTGTCTCTCGTGTGCTGCCAATAATTTCTGATACTGATAATCCTCCATGCCATGATTGCCACAGCACTCGGGGCTGTTGTTTATGGGTATTTGTAGCTGATTACTTTTACATCCGTTCACCGTGGTTCTTTTATTATTGGCTCATTCATGTTTGCAGAACACAGCTAATTATACTCAAGCCGGTGTCCACAAGTCGTTGATTATATTAAGCCTTTGCATTGGAGCTTAGTTTCTTCTTATTATATGCAGACATCCCTTCCTTCACTATCATACCAAGACTCACAGTTACTTGCTGAGTTGTGAGAGACTGTTTGCATATAACTCTTTCACTTCCTCCACTGCCATACCAAGAGATATATAAACTTGACATAACACTGAATCAGTTTCATCTTCTATTATGCCAACACAGTTACAAAAGTCAGATATTCACTTCTATAAAATACTTTAACATCACATTTATAAAAACACTTGTATCTTAACAATCCTAAAACTATTAAAGCGGCACTGTGAAAGGCCATTGCCAGTCTCGAAACGTTACCAAGTCCGCTCTCGACCACAGTCCAATGCAGAGTGTCCTTCAAGGAGACGCTTCATTTTTTTAAACATAGCGACTCCAGGCATGTTTCACGCTCTGTGACCAATGCTCATAGGCGAGTCACTTTTCACAGTCTAGTGTATAACTAGGCTTTCACTCTGAACTATGCCATGACCTATGATACTGTTAAACTGGGTCATGGCATTAATGTCAAATTGTCCAGCATCTTCTCTTTTGGTCTCCCCCTGCTTCTCCCTCTCTTCAACTTTTCTGTTGTGATGCCATATTTCAGCTTTCCACTTCTCATGACATGCTCAAAGAATGAGGACTGTCTTCTTCTGAAGCAAGTAACCAGTTCTCTTTGTGAGTTAACCTCTTTCAAGATTGCAATTTCTATCCACTTTCATTGCAATTTCTATCCATCCACTGTGTTCTCATAATTCGTCTATAGAACCACATCTCTGCAGCCTCTGCATAATTTCTCACTTGTCTGCCAAGTGTCCATGATTCATTTTCATATATCAGGAATTGCTTATTATAGCTCTTTAGAACTCTTTTATTTGCCTAAATTGACAGAATCTTTTCACTCTTCTCACAGCAAAATAAAATTTGATTTTGCTTATATAAATTTGATTTTGTTTATATAAATTTGGTTTTGTTTATATAAATTTGATTTAGTCTATATAAATTTGATTCTTCCTTCAGGAGTTCTATAGAGGGGGCCGGTTTGTGTTTAGCTTCAAGGTTGGACAAGGTTACCCACATGACCCACCCAAGGTCAAGTGTGAAACGATGGTGTATCACCCAAACATTGACTTGGAGGGCAACGTCTGCCTAAACATTCTCAGGTACTGTCATACTCATATTGTCTACTGTTGCTAGTGACATTTTGTGCTGTAGTTTGGTTGTTATTGTCATATTTTGTTGCTATTATTGATACACGTTACTATTGGGGCTGTTACTGCTATTGCTATTGTATGTTACTGCTGTTGTTGTTACTGCTGTTGATGCTGCTGTTGTTGTTACTGTTGTTATTGCTGCTGTTGTTGTTGTTACTGTTATTGCTGTTGCTATTGTTATTGCTGTTGTCATTGTTACTGCTGTTGCTGTTGTTACTGCTTCTGTTATTGGTGGTGGTGCTGTTACTGTTGCTGCTGCTGCTGTTGTTGTAGCTGCTTTAGCTGCTGTTTCCCTTGTAGCTATTAGTATTGCTGCTGTTACTGTGTCAGGTCTTAGTCAGATATGACTGCGCTACCATATGACAGTAGTCAGTACTACCTGTTTTCTGTTAGCACCAAGTGTTGGGTGGCGCTCATGAAACCCGACACCCCACATTGTGACAACGGCTTCTGGTGGAGGGGCGCATTTAGGAGGGTACAAGCCATATCCTAATTCGAAGAAATGCAACCTAAAGACTAAATGTCATGGTAGGGCAGACCAGGCTCTAAGCTTTAGTTGGCAACTGGCCTAGGATCGAAGCTCCAACAGGCGGACAGTTAGAGCATTGCTTTGCTGATCCGGCAGCTTCTGCAGCTTGTCTTGTTCCAGGCATGTTGGTGTTACCTTTCCTCTGGAGTAAACTAGACAGGCCGAGAGAGGGATCATGCTGAATGGGCAACACATGGTCTCTAAATTCAGCCCAGACTTTGTGTTATGGAGAGGTATAACTCCATTTTACAAACTATCATCTGTCAAGACTGCAAGGTGCCAGTCAGTCAGTGATGTTACTGTTATTGGTTAGTTAGTTAGTCGACAGATCATCCTCATTGCACTTCGAACCATTCAGTCCATAAGTGCTCGGATCCCCTCCTCAGCAAATCCCGCAGCGTGTAGCGGCTAACGACGCCAGTTCTGTGTTGGTTTATCAATCTTCTTTGGCTTCCTGCGTAGTGTTCTTGTTTGGCCACCCCTCTTTTAATGTGCTGCTCTCGAAGTCTGGCCATTGTTGCAGATTCATAGTCATCACTTGGTTCTTGCAAAAGCCTTACTTCTCGTAGAGCATTCAGAATGTCAGCCTGGCCCATGGCGCGTCCGCCCTCCACAGTAGCCTCACCTGCGAGCTTGTCAGCCCGCTCATTTCCTTGTACTCCCGCATGCCCTGGCACGAAGATGAAACTAATCTTTGCCAGGCGAGACCGCTCCAGAGGCAGCAACCATTCTCTTCGGATCGACCCCTCCTCTATCCTCTTGATCATGTTCATTGAGTCGCTAAGGAAACAAGCCCTAGTGAATGTCTGTGTCTCGAGCCATGTTATTGCTTTACTTACTGCCATGACTTCCATGGTCAGGCTACTTGTGGTTTCAGTGAAAGCACCAGAGTCCTCCTTCACAATTCTCCCTCCGGCCCGAGCTGTAAAGGCCCATGAGCTTCTCACATGTCGGACGACCGACCCATCTGTGTAGATGACCGCGTCACCGTCTAGCGAATTCTCGAAAATCAACGCTTGTACTTCAGCCTCCACAGCAGCCGGATTTTCTTGTCTGCATTTCCTATCTAGTTGGATGCAAACTGAAAAGGATGTGCAGAAGTCTGTTGGCACTTGCACCCACTCCTCGCCAGGTTCTAAGTCCTCAAGTGAACACACCTGTTGAAGAATGTCTTCGGCTTGACCCATCCACGACCGTCCTCTTTTTAACCTGCTGCCCTTCACCTTCCTAATTTCACTATGCAGTGGATGTTGTGTGTTTGCGTTAACTCTGAGGTAGGCGCGTGCCCTGCAAACTTGTATTCTCTCTTCAATGGTTGGAAAATCAAGAAGGTAGCGCATCGCCCTGCATGCTGTATCTCTTGTACATCCAAGAATAATGCGCATAGCTTCATTCTGTATCCTTTCCATCCTTTCTATCTGCTTATGGCTGAGAGTCAGGATTGCCATTGCATACTCCAAAACAGACATGACCAGCCCCTCGTACAGAAGACATAGATGGCGCTGCTCACAGTTTGCTGCCGCCATCACCCGCATCGCAGCCAAACCCCGCTTGGCCTTTGTTATCACATGGTCTATGTGCACATTATAAGCAAGGCTTCGATCAAACCGTATCCCTAGGTAATTCATTGCCTGCGTTCTTTCCACCATCTCTGAACACAGCATTACAGTTGGTGTTGAAGTGTTGACAATGTGATTATTCAACGAGAACCAAGTCACTGTTGCCTTTGTTGGGTTGACCATTGCCCCAGCTTCATCACACCAAGTACTTATGCGATTGAGTTCGGTTTGTAGTTCCACAGCAACCTGCTCTCTATCCTTACCCTGACGATACACTAAAACATCATCGGCATATGACAATGTCCTGCCAGGTCCAGTGATCTGCTCACTGGTGATTCTCACTGTGTAGGCGTTGAACAGTACCGGAGATAAAGGTGATCCCTGTGGTAGGCCAGGATATATTGTTGTTGGTTCCGAAGTCCAACTGCCACATCTAAAAACTACTTTCCGTTGGAAGAGGGCTGCAGCGATCCAACTAAGGAGGAATGGACTTACTTTTAGTTCAAGAAGCTGAAACATTAAAAAATCCAATGGTACTCTGTTGTATGCGTCCTCAAGATCAATCGCTGCAGCTAAAGGTTTCAATGCCTGAGTGGAAACCTTCATAGACATCATGGGCAAAGACTGCTGCATTGGTCCAGGTTTCTCTTTTTGGACGGTACCCACCCAGGGTAGGTGGGAAAACACCTTGCCTCTCTAGCTGGCTTGATATCTTCCTGGCAATTACCTTCTCCAGCAGCTTGCCTATTGTATTCTGCATGGTTATAATTCGATATCCCTGAATTTTTTTGTGGTCTTTGTCAGGCTTCGGCAAGGGAATCAGATAGCTGTGTAACCATTCCTCCTTGATGCTAGCACTCCCTATACTGTTGTTGTACATGTCTGCTAGTTTCTCTAGCTCATTGTCGGTACACTTATTGATGTCGTCGTATCTTATGCCATCAGGACCTGGAGCGCTGTTTTTTGATCGTCGAAGTACAGCCTTGATTCTTTCACTGTCACTGTGTCTTCATCCGAAGTGTTCTGGGCCTTGCATCGGTCTGAGGTGACCTCCTTAGCCAGATTTCGGCCTCCCATGTCTGTCTGGTTGCTCTGCTCAAGATAGCGTTCAAAGAGGGCTTTGCCCTTGTCCTCGTCAGTCCTCTGCCAGATGAGGTCAGCACCTTGGAAGTCAGAAATGCTCTTATTCTTGACTACACCACTCATGCTTTTATGTAGTCGCCAGAACAATTTCAGTGACTTGTCTGTGCTTACTCTTTGACACACCTCTGCCCATTTTTCGCTTTTAACCACCTTGACCAGTTTCTTGAAATAGCTTACTTTTGTGTGCATCTCTCTAAGTGCATGCAGGGACTAGGATGACCAGCTCTGTTCTTCTTGGCATTTTGCCATCTCCTTACAGCACTACGCTTATCCACCCAAGCCTTCTCCACCTCGAAATTCCACCACGGTGGCTGCTCCCAGCTTTTTTTCCTGCCCTGAAACTTTCTGCGCTTGTCACATCTTATTTTACTCACCACATCTTGCCCTGTACTGTCATACTGGAAAGTCTTTACCTTCAGCTTGTGCTGCCTGGTTCTGCCTTTCTCCACCAATATGATGCAAGGGTGGTGGTCGCTGCCGTGGTGACCTAGGACACCCCATCTACTGTTATTGGTTTTGTATGTTACTGTTTCTGTTGTTGCTGCTGGTTGTGGTGTTGCTGTTGTTGCAGCTGTTGTTCTTGCTGTTTGTGGCTTCTGCGTTTAAAACATAATTTGTTATAACAAACATAAAAAAGAGGCAGTCATAATTTTTGGCCACATTATCACAAGACAAAAACTGGATCATGTTGTAACAACCGGAAAGATTTGTTGAAAGAGAGATAGAGGAAGACAGCATTAAAAACATCTTGATAGTCTTGTGTCACAGCATGGAATGGAATCAACACACAAACTGATCCATGCTGTCGGAGATTGTGATTTGCAAAGAGGCATAATCACCCACGCTATTCGGCAAGACACTGGATGATTTTAAAATACTCTGTACAGTTTGACTTGTAAATCACAAGACAATACAGGACACACTTTCTGTTGAATGTTTATTTGGCTGAGAAATCACAGTATAACATGCCTGACTGCTCACTAGTCCAGATAGAACACATAATATGACTAGCAAGTTTGACAAAAGGAGAAACACAAACATGTGATTGTTGCAGGTTCACAGAGTGCGCTTCTGAAAATAGACAATGAATGAATCACCACAAAATGAGAAGTAGATAGTGAGATTTCCTAGAACACAATTTGTTCATTCATTCAGTAGCATGTCCTTTGCAGATCCTCACTCCCATAACAACCTTCCAGAAAATGTCTCGATCATAAGCAAGTTATCCCCTGTCCGATACACCTATCTGGAAATCATCTCCCACATCGTGACCCATCTTCTCCTTGGCTTTCCTCTTCCTCTCTTCCCAGGCATATACCCCTCCAGTGTTGTTCTCTCCAAACTTTTGTGACGTTTCAAGTGACCAAAATACTTCAATTTTCTTTGTTTTATAATCTTTAATAGCCAACCTTCTTCAATATTCAGCTCTTGAAGTATGGATGTATTTGTTCTTTTCTTTATCCAAGATATTCTCAACAAATGGGGCTGGTTATCAACCAAGATAAGACAGAATGTATGGTAATTTCAAGAGAAGGAACTGCTAAAAACTCTGGCCACATACAAATAGATAATATGACCATTAAAAGAACGGAAACATACAAATACCTGGGTACAATCTTCAACTGCTCCAACATAATAAGGGAAGAAATATAATCTAGAATCAACTCTGTAAATAAGATATACTGTGCACTACAACATCTGCTAAAATCAAATGCTCTATCTCGTAACACCAAGATCACAATATACAAAACACTGATTAGACCAGTTGTGTTGTATGGCTCTGAAACCTGGAGTACAACTAAAGGAGACGAAGCCTTGTTACAAACCTTTGAGAACAAAGTCTTAAGACGCATTTTTGGTCTCATTAGGGATACACAAAGTGGAGAGTGGAAAAGAAGAAGCAACAAAGACATTTATGATCTGTTTAAGTCCCTGCTAATCACTGGCGACCGTGTCACGTTGTGTTATAACATGCTGGTATGGGAGCTGGTCGTATCAGAAAGCAGTGGCAAACTACTGAACGTAACACTTGCCTAGTACATCAACAGCAGCTGAAAATGCTGGTGTTGACTGCATCGTCCCGGAAGTGATGCAAAACAACAACAACAACAAAATCACTGGTATCATGATGGCTAATAGACTGCAATGGCTGGGGCATATAGAAAGAATGGATGATAATAGGGAAACAAAACTCGCTTACACTCAGGAAATAAATGACCGTAGACCCCGAGATAGACCAAGAAGACGGTGGAGAGATAATGTACATACAGACCTACAAGCACTTGGAATTAGCGACTGGCAAGAGAAGGTCAACCAGAGAGACGAATGGAGACGGATTGTATCTGCAGCAAAGAACCTCAATGGCTCTAAATGCTGAAGAAGAAGAAGAAGAAATTCTTAGAACTCGTCTATACCATTTATATTCAAGGGCATATATGTGCTGTTCAGCTTGTTTAGTAAGTGTCCAGGTCTTACAGGCGTATGTTGCAATGGGAAAGATGCATGCTCTTAAATTACAAGTATCAAAATGGATGTTGCGGCTAAAGCCTTCATCAGCACAGGAGAAACAAACACAAAATGAAAATAACTACATGAAAATATAAATATTAAAGTTACTTATCTGTATCCATGTTGTAGGCTGGACATGTCTTTCAAACGATCAGCACATATGATTACTTACAATTACTTAAAACATTGTAGAAGAAATACCAAATGCTATCATCATCATCATCATCATCATCATCATCATCATCATCATCATCATCATCATCATCATCATCAAGTGCCTTGCCATCTCAAGTGGGCAATTATGCTTCTCCACAAATTTCGATCTCTGACAGCATGGATCAATTCTGTGTTGACGCCTTTCTGTGCCATGAAAAGACTCAAGAATTGTTCTGCTGCTGTCTTCTCCTGTCTCTCTTTTCACAAATATTTCATGCGGTCGTAACGTGCTCCAGTATTTGTCTTCTCATAATGTTGCCAAGAAATGATAAGTGCCTGATATTTGTGATAAGTTGTCTTTGCGACTTAACCTCCCTCGAAATGTCCAGATGACTCATTTTGGCTGTCCAATGAATTTTCAGCATTCTTTTATAAAACCACATCTCCAAATCCTTTCCAAGGCCATTGATGTAACCAAAAGCTATATTAACAGTTGTTGTTCTTTTGTAAAGCTTGTGTATCGTGTTGTGCTTTTTTACAGGGAAGATTGGAAACCAGTTCTAACCATCAATTCAATAGTGTACGGTTTACAGTACTTGTTTTTGGTAAGTCTGTGTTCTGTATTGTTAACCCGGTTCCTTGCTGATGGTTTTGTACTAGATGCCCGAATGGGCAAATAACTGCTTTGAAAAATCCAGAGTGCATTACTTTCAATAATGTTTACTGATTTGTTTTGAATCATGAAGATTTGGAAAGATAATGAGATAATGTGGTGGTTTTTCCTTCACTTCCACATCCACCTTGAGGTATGTTACTTTACCTTTAACAGTAATTTAAGTCTATAGTTTGCCATTGCTTTTTGAATGGCTAACGCTTATACCATTGAAATCAATGCAAGGCAGTCTACTTCCAAATTGTCTGCAGCAGATTTCAAACCCCAGACTTGATATGTTGGTGAATTAAGAAAAACGTTCCCTGCCCCTAGATCACAGTGCCAGCTAATTCTTGTATTGATGGCTTCCAGATAACCCAGCTGTAGACAGCTATGGTTTTTGTGGCTACAGGACCTTGTTCAGAACTAGATCAGAATTTATGGGGAAGAAATTCAGTGGAGGAGAGATGTTTAGTCACCCCCATTGCATTGTGCTGTAATATATGTAATATGTTACACTTAGTACCAAAGTGAGGTCTCTGTCAGATATGACTGAGCTACTGTATGATTGTAGATGTCACTTCCTGCTTTCTGTTAGTGCCATGTGTTGGGCAACGCTCACCAATCCTGACATGCACATTATGAGAGAAGTTAAACTCATCATCACCATGTGCCATGCCGATAAACATGGGCGGCCATGTTTTACCATCTCACTCGATCGCCAGAGTTGCGGATCAGCTCAGTGTTCTTGTATCGACCATGCCATGTGACCAAGCCATCCAGGCATTTACTTCTCTGCCTTCCCCTTGTCTTCTTTCCCTCGATCTTGCCTGTTGTCACAAGTTCTCCAATTTATTTTTTCTCATAACGTGAACAAAAAATTTTGACTGTCTATGTCTTAATTTCTCTAATCAGTTTATGATTTTCATTTGTTTCTTGTAGGACTTGGTCGTTGGTTTTTCTGTCTGTCCATGGTATTCTTTGCATTTTCCTCAGAAACTACATTTCCACAGCCATCAGATGTTTTTCAGATTGTCTGCTTATTGTCCACGCTTCACATCCATACAAAAGCTCAGGTTCTATGTAGCACCTCAACATTCTTTTTTTCGTTGCAAATATTACAAAATATGATTTTCTTGGCATCTGTACAGAATGTAGTTTGCCATTGTTTTCTTTCTTAGCGGTGACCATACTGGTCGATGACCACAGCCATTGTCTCCGGAAAAAAAAAAAAGATCCTCTGCCTACTGTCGTGAAGCTGGAGACATGAACCTACAACTATTTGTTGGCTGCTCTTAAACTTCATTCACCACCTGCACCTATGGTTTAACTTAACCCTGAATGGGGGGGGGGGGGGGGGCTAATCGAGTATTCCACCTTGCCCAAGGGTGTCACGGAGGGAAGGAGGCACCTTACTTCTCCTTTGATAGGGGATGCCCCTACCCTACCACCTGTTAAACTGGAACATGTGATATCTGAAAAGGTAAGTGGAAAAAGAGACTGAGGAAGACATTGAGTCAGGATTCTTAATAGTCTCTTGTCATGGCACAGAAGATTGTCAGAAAATGATTGATACATGCTGTTGGCAATCATAAGATGTGATCGCCTACGCTAGTTGGCAACACACTTAATAATGATGATTACTCAGTTGAATTGTTTTACTATTAATTTATTGTTCTTCAATTAATTATATTTTTAGGAGCCTAATCCTGAAGATCCACTAAACAAGGAAGCAGCCGAAGTCTTGCAGACAAACCGACGTCTGTTTGAACAAAACGTGGCCAAATCTATGCGAGGTGGCCAAATAGGCAATGTCTATTTTGAACGCTGCCTCAAATGATTATTGCCTAGGTTTTAATCCCAGTGTTTTTTAATGCATTTTGAAAATTGTCAGTTGACAAGTTCATGAACATCACGATGTATCTGTGATGTTGATCTAGGGGCCGGGCTTACCCCGTAATGTTCGTGGTGGTTGTATATTACTGAGAGTTGATAACTGTTGAGATTTATGTTGCGTATTGTTGAGAGTTGCATGCCAGTAGTGGTGTCTGTTGTATTCTGAAAATTGTCAGTGATAACACATTGTAGTTGTGATGGTGGTTCTTGGGATGTGCTTATCCCATAAAGTTTATGTTGTATATTGTTGGGATTTATGTTGTGTACTGTTGAGAATCGTAAGCCAGCAATGGTATTTGTTGTATTCTGAAAATTGTCAGTGATAACACATTATAGTTGTGATGGTGGTTTCTTGGGATGTGCTTATCCCATAAAGTTTATGTTGTATATTGTTGGATTTATGTTGTGTACTGTTGAGAATCGTAAGCCAGCAATGGTATTTGTTGTATTCTGAAAATTGTCAGTGATAACACATTGTAGTTGTGATGGTGGTTCTTGGATGTGCTTATCCCATAAAGTTTATGTTGTATATTGTTGGGATTTATGTTGTGTACTGTTGAGAATCGTAAGCCAGCAATGGTATTTGTTGTATTCTGAAAATTGTCAGTGATAACACATTGTAGTTGTGATGGTGGTTCTTGGGATGTGCTTATCCCATAAAGTTTATGTTGTATATTGTTGGGATTTATGTTGTGTACTGTTGAGAATCGTAAGCCAGCAATGGTATTTGTTGTATTCTGAAAATTGTCAGTGATAACACATTGTAGTTGTGATGGTGGTTCGAGGGACAAGCTTACCTCATAAAGTTCATGGTGGTTTACATTGTTGAGAGTTGTGTTGTGTACTATTTAGAATTGTACACCGGCAGTGGTATCTCTTCCATTCTGAAAATGGGCAGTTGCAATAGTGCTCCTGGCGGTGTACTTGCTCCATAAAGTCCATGTTGGTTGTATATTATTGAAATGAGAGTTGTGTATTGTTGAGAGTTGTCCACCAGCATTGGTTTCCGTTGCATTCTGAAAACTGACAGTTTTGTAACAACACATTGTATTTATGATGGTGGTCCTTGGGGCATATTTACACCCTAAAGTTCATAGTGGTTGTAGATTGTTGAGATGTATGTTGTGTACTTCTTCTTCAGCATTCCGAGCCATTGAGGTTCTTTGCTGCAAATACAATCTGTCTCCATTCGTCTCTCTGGTGGACCTTCTCTTGCCAGTCGTTGATTCCAAGTGCTTGTAGGTCTGTATGTATATTATCTCTCCACCGCCTTCTTGGTCTACCTCGGGGTCTACGGTCATTTATTTCCTGAGTGTAAGCGAGTTTTGTTTCCCTATTATCTTCCATTCTTTCTATATGCCCCAGCCATTGTAGTCTATTAGCCTTCATGATACCAGTGATTAGCGGGGACTTAAACAAATCATAAATGTCTTTGTTACTTCTTCTTTTCCACTCTCCACTTTGTGTATCCCTAATGGGTCCAAAGATGCGTCTTAAAATTTTGTTCTCAAAGGTTTGTAACAAGGCTTCGTCTCCTTTCGTTGTACTCCAGGTTTCAGAGCCATACAGCACAACTGGTCTGATCAGTGTTTTGTATATTGTGATTTTGGTGTTACGAGATAGCGCCTTTGATTTTAGTAGATGTTGTAGTGCATAGTATATCTTATTTCCAGAGTTGATTCTAGTTTGTATTTCTTCCCTTATGATGTTGGAGCAGTTGAAGATTGTACCCAGGTATTTGTATGTTTCCGTTCTTTTAATGGTCATATTATCTATTTGTATGTGGCCAGAGTTTTTAGCCATTCCGTCTCTTGAAATTACCATATATTCTGTCTTATCTTGGTTGATAACCAGCCCCATCTGTTGGGCTTTTTCCTTTAAGTGAGTCAATATTTCTAATGTCTTTTGTTCACTTTGCCCTATAATATCTATATCATCTGCATAACCAAGCAGCTTGGATGTTCCTCCAATATCACATTCCTCCTTTACCTTCCTTACAACTTTCTCTAGAGCCAGATTGAAGAGTAGCGGCGATAGTGCATCACCCTGTTTCAAGCCAGATGTTATTTGGAAGGGGTCTGATTTCCTGCCTTTATATGTTACTATATTATAAGTATCTTCCATGCATAGTTTGGTCATGTTAATTAACTTCCTTGGTATTCCAAATTCCTGCATAACATTCCATAGACTATTCCTATGGACACTATCATAAGCCTTTTTAAAATCCACAAAAATGTTATGGAGATCTCTTTTATATTCCCAATGTTTCTCGGCTATTTGTCGTAAGATAAATATCTGATCTATTGTTGATCTGTTTTGTCTAAAACCCGCCTGGTAGTCACCTAATATGTCTTCTGAATATGGTTTTAGTCTATTTAGTAATACTGCGGATAGTATCTTATAGCTTGTGGACAGTAGTGATATTCCTCTATAATTTCCACATTGGAACTTGTCTCCTTTCTTAAAGATAGGTATCAATAATATGTTGTGTACTGTTGAGATTTATTTGTTCACCAGCAGTGGTTTATATTGCATTCTGAAAATTGCCAGTTTTATTTATAACAATAAAACACTGTATTTGTGACAGTGGTCCTCGGGACATGTTTCCCCGATACAGTTCATGATGGCTATATGTTGTTCAAATGAGAGTTGTGTGTGATTGAGAGTTGTACAACAATATTGGTATCAAATGTAGTGATGATATTTTATTCTCTATGAGTATCATGTCAGCTGGCATCAGTGATGATGTATCTCCACAACAGGTGACATAAATGACCATGTTTCTCCACACAATTTTGTCGATTGTTGTAAATTGTATTTTTCTCAAAATGTAAAGTGAATTGCTGAAGAAGATTAAGGTTTGACAAATGAAATGTTTTAGGCGAGAAATTGGAAATGTAGGACATTATCTTGTTCACTTGCTGTCCAGTATCTTCAGTGATAAACCTCCATGTCACATGTTATGATGAAACCAAGATAACCTTCTTCATTAAATGATGTTCAGTAGTTATCTATTTTCCTCAGTGTCTTTAAGAAAGTGTTCACTTGACATCATAGAGCGATTTGGGTCGCACTGTTTTGTCACGATTGTGGCTCAGTACATCTAACTTTGAGAAGCCTCTTTTGAGTTTACCTAGCCTTTGACTGTCCCCAGTTTACCTACAGGGCAGCAGGTTCGTGTCTCTCTTCGTCTGGTCCCTAGCCTTTGATCTGTCTGACATGGGAGACCCGAACGGTATCTGCGCTACTATCTGCATAGCGCTTGGGGTATTTGGAACACTCAAACACCTCTACCACTGCAAGGTGGCGACACGACAGAGAATATGTGTTCATTTGATCTCTTTACTGTCCAGCTGATTATTTGCATCCTTTGATAACACATCTCTAAAGCTTTTAAGTTGTTTTCATCTCGTTTGTTTATAGTCTTATTTCAGAATGTTTTCAGATTCTTCTTATAGTCTGCACTGTGTGGTATTAGTGATCATATCTGTCCATAGCCCTCTGTCTTGTGTGCTGCCAATCATTTCTGATATCGATGTTCCTCCATACCATGGTGTCAAACTGTCCACCATAATTTCTCTTGGTCTCCCCAGGCCTCTCTTCCCCTCTAATTTTCCCATTGTAACGACATACTCCAGCTCTGCTCTTCTCATGACATTCCCATAGAATATGGACTCTCTTTCTTCTCATGCGAGTGTCTTCAGATTAGAGTAATCTGTAAATATATGAGGGGAAGTTAATAAGTAAGTCGCACATGGCTGTAGAAAAATAACTAAATATGATAACAACTAGAAACCAGTTTATTTTTATACATACATTGTCCCTTTATTTCTCAACATAATTTTCACCAACATTGATGCACTTATCTGTTCGTTTTGTCAGTCCTCCCAAACTGGCTGCATAGAACTGCGTGCTCTGTTTTCTAAACCACGTTTTCACTTCACATTCTTCTTCTTCGTTCATCCGGAGTTTTTTTTCGGACGTGATTGCGTTGTGCCTGTTTACAGCAGAGCTGCGTTCTTGCGCCGTTAGGCCGACACATCCGACTTCTGCGGGCATTTGTTGACCGGGTTAACCTTCCCGGGGACTTCACATTCAACTTTGGCATCATTCTCAAAATGTCTCCCGCTAAGGTTGGTTTTCAGTGGACCAAAAAGGTGGAAATCGCTAGGGGCTAAGTCGGGGATGTAAGGTGGATGTTCCAGAACTTCCCACCTTAGTTGGTTAATTTTCTCCTGAGTTAATCGAGTCGTATGTGGTCTGGCATTGTCATGAAGAAGCAACACTCTAGTCATCAGTCCTGGATGTTTTCTTCGAATTGCACCATGAAGCATTGATAGAACTTCAAAGTATGATTCAGAATTCACATTGTCACCTTTCTTTTTGAAATTGGTTAAAAGCACTACTTGACAATCCCAGAACACTGTCAGCATAACTTTCCCTGCTGATGGCGTAACCTTGAATTTTTGGACACAAGGCGAAGAATGATGTATCCATTGCATTGAAGCAGCATTGATTCGGGTTGGTAGTGATGCACCCATAATTCGTCCCCAGTAACAATCCTGTTCAGCATGTCTTCTCCTTCATCTTCATATCGACAGAGATGATGCAAGGATAGGCCAAATCGGTTCATTTTGTGTTCCTCCTTTAATTGTCTTTAAGTGTACCCACCTTGAGCACACTTTCTTAAATTTCAATTGATCATGCATTATGCTGTATGCTGAACCATGTGAGCACCCTATCGCAAATGCTACAGAGTCTATCGTTGCTCGCCTGTCACCTCTAATCATCTCCTCCACCCGCTGCACGGATGCTTCTGTTGCAATCTCAACAGGACTACCAGATCAGATTTCATTAACAATTTTAGAGCGTCCTTGAGAACATTTTTCTACCCAGCTATGCACCGCCTTATGGCACAAACATTGTCAGCATAAACAGGAAGCATTTCCTTATGAATATCCTTTGCAGGCAGTCCTTTTGCCCACAAAAACCGCACCTAATGACACCTGTAGAAAACACCAACTACATTTACCTGCCATCCCACAGAACTGTGTGACTTACTTATTGACTCACCCTCGTAGTTAGCACAGAGTCTGCACAGTTTGTGGCGACTGCACCAGCCAGTCTGCCTTAGTTCCTCAGTAAATCTTGAATTTGTATGTAAGTCTTTATAAAGTGTAAATCTTGATAGAGTGTAAGTCATAGATCAGATATCTATATGAGTGTATTAGTATGAACATACTTTTTAAAAGCATTACATTGTCTTCGAAGTGATCCACAATTTATATTTATTATTGAAATTAAATTTGTAATGTTATGTTGTAACTGATGTAGTATGCTGTATATTGGCGCCTTTGTGTCTTGCCAGATGATAGTTTGTTACATTGTGTTTCAACAAAGACATAATAACTACAGCCCATGGCATAGCAAATGCGACTGATCAGACCAAATTTTGCAGTAATTGTTCGTCAACAATGGATGCATGTGAAAACGCCATTTGTAACTTCCACCTTCACGCACCATCTGATATCTCAGCGCTGTGTCTGACCTGTCTGCAATCATTTTTTCGGATTTCTGTATTCGTATGCTGTGTGTATGTTTATGTTTTCCTTGGACACATCTTGTTGTTTTCCTGCAGTGAACTATTTGTATTGTCTTTAAATAAATAACATTCATATCACCAATCATTACTGGGCGTCTGCTGTTCTAGTCACAGCCATAAAACTTTCCTTGTCTCACAACAGATAGCTGAGAAACATCTAGTGGAAATGTTGTTTCTTAGGAAAATGTAAAGAATGCCATGGATGGACAGAAAAATCAATGAGCAAGTCCTACAAGAAGCAAATTAAAAATGTAAATTTATGTAAAAAATTAGGCATAGACAGTGAAGATTTGTTGGGCACATTATGAGGTGACATAAAGTGGAAAACTTGTGACAGTTGGCAAGATTGATGGGAAGAGAGTAAAGGGAAGGCAGAAAGATAAATATGTGGAAGGCATAGCCACATGGCATCAGTGTTGCCATTTTAGTGCTTTTCGCACTAAATTTAGTGCTTTTTCAAGTCATTTAGTGCGAAAATTTTGCTTTCAGCGCGGCCGCGCTAATTTGGTGCTTCACAAAATTTTTTTGGGTGCTTTTTTGGGGTGGGTAAAAATTACTTTAAATATCATTTTGGGAACACTAAAAAGCTGAATTTGAACTGAAGCGAGGGAGTAAAACAGTCTTAGTACGTTACCGCGCAATATTCAACTAATTTAACTCCCTTTATTACTATTTAGCTGAAAACAAACGCCATCTTGCAGACAAGTCCAAACGTCAATACTCATCTCATCTCATCATGTTCCTCTTGTACCTTGCGGTGTCGAGGTGAAGTATAAACTTCGTGAGAGTGCCCGATTATGGGCTTCATATATCGATATTCCCATGGACTCTGCTATTCCCTCTGTCCAATGTTTATGTGGTCGGCCTCTTCCTCTGTTTCCATCTGGTCTGTACATCATTGCTCGCTGTGGTATGCTGTTGACTGGTAACTACTTGCATGGCCAAACCATTTGACTTGCTGCTTTCTAATAAAATCTAGTGCTGCTTTAACCCCCACTTTAGTCCTGATTTCTTCATTTCTGATCTTATCTCTTCTTGATACGTTGAGTATTCTTCTCAGGAACCTCATTTCTGTTGTTGTGATTTTTCTTTTCTCTTTTTCTGTCATTGTCCAGGTTTGGCATTGGTAGCATAGAGTTGGTAGGAAGATTGTGTTGTAAAGTGCTTTCTTAGTAGTTACTGATACATGTTTGTTCTTTAGTATTGGTGCCATTTGTCCAATGAGTTGATTTGCCTTATTGCACCTATTTCCGTTTATACTTCTTAGTTTTTCTATGAGCAGTATAACGTCAATACATTAGCTTGTAATTGAGTTCATAATTTTGTGGTGTCTACATTATCCTTTCATTTAAGCTTATTTGTCTTTCACCATGAGCAAGAAATATTGTCGACATTTCAGAGAACAGTCGCTCAGTGACTCGAGATTTCAAAAATAGTTGTTAAAAGTAGAAGGGGATAATACTAAGTGTTTTTGCAAATATTGCAAATGTTCAATGGCAGCCAGGTTAAGTGATATTGAGAGGCACAAGAATACATCGAAACATCAGAATGCCGAACAACCATTCAGTACACAAAGACAAACACCAATTGCATTTGACAAACTGAAAGATGATGTCAAAGAAACAGAAGGATGCATGTCTTTGTTCATAGCTGGAAATTATTCGCTTCACGTTGTTGACCATTTAAGTCAACTCTGCAAGGTACACTTTGGTGACAGCAAAGGTTGCAAGAACTTTAAGCTTAGGAGAACTAAGTGCAGAGCAGTTATTTCAAATGTACTTGCACCGTATTTCACAACAGACTTGACAGATGATATTGGAAAAAGTAAATACAGCTTATTGATTGATGAGAGCAATGACATTTCTGAAACTAAGCTACTTGGAGTAGCTGTTAGGTACTATTCAGAGACAAGAAAGCAATTTTGGTTACTTACTTAGATTTAGTTGAACTGAGTGACTGCAACGCAAGGCAATATGCAATGTGTTAAAAGATTGTTTAAACAAGAATGGACTTGAGTTGCAAAGACTAGTTGCACTCAGCACTGACAATGTGTCTGTCATGACAGGTGTAAACAATGGAGTATATACACAATTAAAATCCGAAGTTCCTCATCTGGTACTAATTAGGTGTGTATGTCATTCCCTTCAGCTGGCAGTGTCACAGGCTGCAGCTGCTTGTCTGTCCAGGAACATAGAGTTCATGATTAGAGAAACATATAACTGGTTTTCTCACTCAAGTCTTCGTCAATCAAAGTACAGGGAGCGTTTTGCTTCAATAAATGATGGACAACATCCGCTGAAGATTGTTCAATTAAGCCAGACACGATGGATGTCCATTCAGTCTGCCATTGTTAGAATATTGCAGCAGTGGGTCGAGCTCAGAACTCATTTTGATATAGCAAGACTCAACGAGCGCTGTTATACAGCAGAACTTCTACATCTATGTTTAGCGACATGAAAAATTATGTGTATCTCATATTTCTCAAGCATATTCTCAGAGAAGTTCAAAGTGTGAATAAGAAATTCGAAGCAGATATACAGGATCCAACAAAACTATTCAGCGATCTTGTCCAGCTCATTGATTCTATCAGTTCAAAGATTGCTATTCCTGGGAAAAAAATAACAGAAAGTGATGCTATTCAAGATTATTTAGATCCTAATCCCAATCTAGGTTATGAGTTTGAGAAAGAAATAGCAGACTACAAGTTCCCGATGAGAAAAAATTCATGGAAGTGCATCCAGTTTTAATAGAGCTATTGACACAGCTGCGTTTACGTACACCCGATAACGTTCGAGTGTTTGCAGCCCATGTCATGCTTAGTGGAAGTGAATTCTACACCCATGAAGTCCTGATTTGGATCTTGCAAAAATGTTTGTAGAAGATGAAAGTAACTCTAACCCGCACCCGATTTCCAGTGGAAAAAACTTCATCATATGTAGTGGACACAGACCTCTGACACTTGGACTGGGGGCAAAAAATAGCCTCATACAGGGATGCCACCTGTGAAAACCCTTTTCCAAGATTTTACAGATTTAGCTTTAACTGTCCCTTTTTTACCTCATTCTAATGCGGACAGGAGCATATTTTCAGTCAGATGGAGTTAAAAAATGAAAATTGCGGAACAGACTGAGCATCAAGAGTTTGACAGCTGTTTTGACTATTAGATATGGAATGAAACGTTATGGCAAATGCTTCAGATTAAAACTACCTAAGGATATTCTGCGAAAAAATTTGGGTCACAGTAGGCATAACATGTTTCTTTCAATCATCATCCTCATCATCGAGGGGCAAAAACAGCAGGAAAAAGCTACAGAAACTGAAGAGGGGTTGTTTGACGGGATTTGGCAGATCTGGAATTAACTTCATTCTAATATCAGTGATAATAATAAAATTTTAATGTGCTACTTTATAACATTTTGAATGAATCCACTAGTGCTTGGTTTATGATTTCCCAAAAATAGTATTGCAATTTGTGTTTTTTGGCTTGAAAGTAGTTCTATTTGGGGTTTGGGGATCTGGGGGAAAAAACTTCATTTTAATATGAAGTAATAAAAAATAAATTATACTGTGCTCCCTTGTTACATTTGTAAAAAAAACATTGGTGCTTTTTTTTGTGCTTTCTAAAAAAATTTTTGGTGCTTTTTAGTGTTTTTGGGGTCTATTTTGGGGGCTTTTTCATCAAAGGGAGATGCAACACTGCATGGCATAATCTAGACAAGAAAACAGAGCTGATTTAGATGTGGTATTTTGTGAGATAGCGAACCTTGACTGCCCCGCTTATTGGCATGTCCATGATGAGGATATGTTTTTGCAGGTGTCTGTGTGGTAGTGATGATGCAGGGGGGTATCTCCTCTCACTGGAGAAAAGTTTTTATTTTTTTGACTTCTTTTAACTCAAGCATTGTCCATACACATGCTCTTTTTCTAGTGGGGCGACTAATTTTTTTTATGTAAATTGCTTCCCCCTTTTTATCAGTGTCTCCCGCCCTTTGGCAAACCCATTCAACTTTTGACGTGCTTGTAATTTACGTCCCCAAGTCAAAGGGCAAGAAAACAAATTTTAGTTGAAATAACGGTGTAGGGGGTTGAAACCCCTTACCTTGGCATCAGCAACCAGATGTTTTAAGAATGAGCACTCTTATCTATTTGGCCATGTTGACCTAACTGCAGAAAAAA